>PKQL01000668.1:0-14882 GCA_002916455.1 Penicillium sp. CF05 | reverse complement strand
CCCCAAACTAACCCTCAACCCCAGAAAACAACCCGGAAGTAATGTCCCACCTAGTCCACCAACTAGGCCTGGCCCCAACCCTAGGCTTCACAGACGTATTCTCCATCGACGAGCCCGACCTCCTAGCCTTCGTCCCGCGCCCCTCCCAAGCCCTCCTCCTCGTCTTCCCCGTCTCCCAAACCTACGAAGCCTCCCGCGAAGCCGAAGACGCCTCCAAACAAAACTACTCCGGCTCCGGGCCCTCCGAGCCCGTAATGTGGTTCAAGCAAACCATCCGGAACGCATGCGGGCTGATCGGGCTGCTGCACGCGGTGTCGAATGGCGAGGCCCGGAAACATGTCATCGCCGGCTCGGATTTGGATACGTTGCTCCGGGAAGCGGAGGGGTTGGAGCCCGTGCCGCGTGCGGATCTACTCTATGATAGTAAAGCGCTGGAGAGTGCGCATGCTGACGCGGCGAAATTGGGGGATACGGCTGCGCCGGAGGCGGAGGATAATGTTGATTTGCATTTTGTTGCTTTTGTGAGGGGAACTGATGGGACGCTTTGGGAGTTGGATGGGAGGAGGAAGGGGCCGTTGGCTAGGGGCGTTCTGAAGGAGGAGGAGGATGCGCTTAGTGAGGCGGCGTTGGAGTTGGGGGTTAGGAGGTTTTTGAAGATGGAGGCGCAGGGTGGGAATCCCGATTTGAGGTTTAGTTTGGTTAGTTTGGGGCCTTTGTTTGATTAGAGTCGATGGGTGGATTGAGGATGAGATTGCTTTTCGAGAGTACATTTCTGGATCTGGTATCCGGATACATTCTATGTCTTTCTTGAGCTGTGCCTAGAAAGCAGTGGTATGTTATTAGGTACATTTAATGATATGCGTATGTGTCTGTGTCTGCTTTCCGCTGAAAGAATAGTCGTGATATACTGAGATGTGATATATGTGTATGCATGTCTAGGTATATCGAGCGTATTCGAAAATCGCAGACACTTTTGCAAACCGAAAGGTCAACCAGTAGACTACCCCCTCTCGTGCTCCGCGATATCAGCCACAGAAGAAACCACAGAGCTGGTATTAGCAGTAACGGCTGTCTTTTCACCAGCCTCCTCGCCAGAAACCAACTGGTCATTTTGCGGGACAGAATTGCCCTGCTTACCAATTGTCAAGAACGGTACCAACACCAGAGATACCCCCGAAGCCGCAGCCGCAAACCAATAAACCGAGAGGTAAGGCTGAATCGCAGGCGAAGAGGCCGTCATGCGAAGAGCGACCGAGCTTTGCACCGAAGTAGCAATACCGAGTCCCAGGGTGCTGCACAGCTTGTTGACGGTGTTGAAGATGCCGCCGGCGATGGATTGCTGGGATGGCGGGAGGGTGGACATCACGTACATCTAGATGAAGTTAGTTAATACCCCAAAGACAGGATAAATTGCAGAGAGAACAAGTAATAGAAAGGACACGGGGGCTGAGCGTACATTTGTGACGTTGAATTGAATGTCGGCACCAACAACGACAAGAACTAGTCCCGGGAAGATGAATGCCCAGTAACTGGCTTCTTGCTTCATGAAGCTCAGGATAAGGAACGAAGCTGTATACGCCAGTGCTCCGATGCCGGTTAGTACTTTGTTGCTTACGCGGTGCAGGACCAGACCGCAGACGACATTGACAAGCACCCCGCTGACAACCATTGGGAGTAGCTGGACGGTGACCTCAAGGGCAGACAGATGTTTCAGGTCTTGAAGGTAGAGAGCGAGGTAGAAGCTGACGGCAGAGAAACCCATAAAGCCAAGGCAGCAAGTTCCGATAAGCTGAGCCGTTAGTTTCAATCTATATTCCCTTGCAAAATGGGCACATACAAGAGAGAAGTTACGATCTCGCCAGACCCAAAGAGGCATCAGCGGGTGTGTAGCAATGGACTGCCAATACAGAAACGCCACGAGAAGGAAAAAGCCCACAATAAACAGGGCAAGGACGTATCCCGTTTTCCAGCCATCTGGTGCATCTGCAGCGAGACTATGAAAGCAGTCAGCGTGAAGCCCAAGGTAACCAATTCAACTGGGGTAAAAAATGACATACGAAAGCGAACTCGAGAAGAACGCGAACCCAACAACAACCAACGCCATTCCGAGAATATCAAACTGTTTCAAAGCCTGGACGCTCAATGGCGTCCTAGCAAATCCATCAGCCGGCACCGTCCACACGGTCAAGACGGTAAAGATAGCATAGACAACAGCGAGAGCCCAAAAGGAAGCGCGCCAGTTATACAAATGTGCCGCGACGCCGGAGATAATCATGCCGCCCACAAAACCAAGCGGATTTCCCGCGCTGAAGCAGGCAAAAGCAAGGTTCTTGCGCTTTGAGGGTTTCTCGTAAGATGCGCCCAGGGCGCCGACGGCCGGTGGGACGACGGCGGCGGCGAATAAACCTAAAATCCCAGAGAAGACATCCATGTAGATGGCGTTTGTTGCGAAGCCGGCGATGAGTAGCGAGATGGTGAAACCGGCCATGCCATTTATGAAGAGTATCTTGCGTCCAAACATGTCGGCTAACTTCCCGAAGGTGAGTAGGAAGGCACCGCTTGTGAGGCTATTCATGTTGAGTGCATGGTTAGTGGTTTATGTTGTCTGATATATGTTCCAAGGTTGTATGATGTATATGGGGATAGGAAGAGATCCAAAACATAAAAAGCCGGGAAACTCAAATTTAGTAGACAAATGTGGAAACAGAAATAGATATACGTACGAAGCACCGGCATTGATCCAAGTGATCTCAGCAGAATTCATATGTAAATCCTTGCCAATAGATGCGGTTACCCCCACGATACATCCCTGGAAGAACGACTGCTGGCCAATGGCCATTGTGGCCGTTAGGACGAAGAGAACTTCTTGGAATGTGCTGGTGAAGCATTTTGGACGCTCCGTACTGTCATTGACTGAATCATTTTCTTGGTCTTTAGCCATTTCCGAAAATCATATGGAGTAGAAGATTTTGTTGGGAAAATCTGGAAAATCTGACTATTCGATGAGGCTGAATTCGGCGGGTTTAGGGGTCACACAGGGCGTTGGACTAAGCAAGTGAGCCTTTCCTATGCTTTTAGAAGCATATGTGTGAACAAAGCCATTTTATTATTGTAATTTGAGTCACTCGATGTTTGTAAGTCTGATAAGCACACAATTGCATTGTATTTTGTCAGCGCGGCAGGAGTTCCGCGCTGATTGCAGATCGTGGGAATAAGCCGGTGTGGGCCCATAGGACCGCCTCGATATATATGTGTGCATTGCGAATCAATATACAACCTGTAACAAGTATAATGACCATATACACATAAGTGCTGAGTCAAAAGGTACCCCCCGCTTGTTGACAGCATTGGAAGTCATTAATGCAAGAAATCAGGCCGAACCAATAACCCGATTTGCATAGTCATGCACATTCAACCATGTCTGTATCCTTCTCACACCCAAGATCGACCCAGCACTCACGGGCATTGAACTGGAGGACCTCATTACCAGCAGCCCACCATCCAGCCGTCAAGTTGCGCGCAAACACCTCGAGGGCAGAATACTCCAGGAGGTGACCAGTCTCCGTGAAAAACACATTCTCAAAAACGGATTTTAGGTTCGGTTTACGAGAATGCAAGTCTGGAACCGCAGCGATGACTCGTCTCGTGGTAATGGCCTCACTCATGCGCGTCAGGTCATCCGTTTGAGGCAGGGGTGGTGCATTGTTGGCGTTAACGTTGACGTCGAGATTAAGACCACTCTTGCGGCCAATGACAAGGATCTCATACGGTTTCCGCCAAAGACCATCCAGTGCTGAGATTGGTTGTCCGTCCCACGTGGTTTTGATCCAGATCCATTCCTCGCAGATGGCAAAACCTGCGTCACCCAAGGCCTCGTATGCTGATCTCCGGGCCTTTTCGGCATTCGTGATCCATATAGCAGCTATAGACTGTTCGCTCTGGACCGCGGGTCCTAGGTGGGTCTCAGATGGACGTGGCCTCTGCTTTGCTTTGGGGTCGTGCGAGTGTACACGGAGTATATCTCGTAAGCCTTCGGTAAGCACATCCATCTCAGAATAGTGATGTGTTTGGTAGTGCCTGCTCCGCCGCACGGATTTGTTTGGCCAGGGCGGATCCATGAGGATGAGATTGAATTTCTGGTGATGGGGAAGCCCGGGGATGGGGTAGTTATTGGATATAGATGGACGGTCGACTTCGACTTGAAATAGAGGCAGTGTACAAAGCACAAAGCTCGACTCGGGTGGGACCATATATTCACATGGAGAATTCGTTTCATCACGGTGCCAGCTTCCAACCCTGATGATTGCGGACTCTGATGATGGATTCTTGACAATGGCAAGTTCTGATAAAGCCTCGAAATCATTCGGCGAGGTAGTCGATAGAATAATTGGTGGTTCATTATTAATCGAATCGTGATCATCAGGCGCAGACTCTAAACGCGTATAATCGCTTCCCCTCCGCCGCTTCCGTGAATGCTGATTTGGCTCTGTGCTATCATGAGGTTCACTAGGCACAGCTCGAGCCTCGCACCATGGGCGATCATGGGGAAATCCAGCCTTGATAGTCTCGAGAGAATCCCTCACGAGCGGCAGTATCAGTTCCGAGTGGAACCGCCTCTCGGAAATAGGGATGGTGTCAAGGACCTTAGCAAGAGCAGCTGGCTTTTTAGGCTCGGTAGAGGGGAATGGCTCTTTTATAGGTGAGCATGAAAGTAGGTTCAGTGTCTTTCTGTTTGTGTTCTTTTCTGCTTCTGAACTTGATTCTGGGGCTTGTTGTGGGATTGACCTCCCTTCTTGCGCGAGCGCAATTGAATGCGGGATGTCGAGGAGGTATATATTTTTATCCTGGAAGAGAATCGCAGTCTCTTGTATACTACCGACCATCCTGGGCCTTGCCTTTCCCTTGCTGGTGATGGTGAAAATGAGCAATGGAGTGCACCGGGTAGTTGTGGAGGTCCCAGCTCTCAGCCTCATATATAATTCAAATATTGCAGGGATTTTGATAAAGTTCATTCTCTGAAATTCGAGATATTCAATATATTCACATTCATTACGATATAGTATCTTTTCACGTCTGCATCAATTCACTATGCTCCACTAGGCAGCCAACATCTCGATCTTAAAACAATAGACAGAAGAGAAAAAGGCCTATCGTAAGATCACAAGATACAAGGTCATTCAAAAACGCTGAAGATACAAAACTGGGCCTCCACCCAGAAGAGACACAAGACTTTTTCACCACCGGTTCCCCATGCATAGCCAGTTCCTCTCCCGGGCCCGATTCTCCCTGCCGGCGGTCCAGCGTCCGATCAGGGCGAAGAGATAGGACAGTGAAATCACAACACGTAGCTAGATAAACCCGCTTGGTCTCCATGAGAAACTTCAAAAAAATGAGAAAATAGAGAAGAATAATAAGATGATCAAGAAAAATTTATACATGTAGATGTGAAGGCAGATCGATTAGAAATCATACGCGAAGACGGGATCAACGCTGGGCACAAGGCATGCACGTTAGTATTGCCGCATTACACGGTTTAGGGCCGGTCCGAGAATGAACTCACCCGTCCACGTCGGCCTCCGCCCGGCTGCCCCTGCACAGGCTGTGCCTGGGAGTAGTATTGAGGAGGGTATTGATACATCTGGGCAGGGTTGACAACGGGGCTGAACTGTTGGTAGTTGTTCTGGGCAAGCATCGGGTTGGGACTCATCTGGCCCGGTCCGGCGGGCAGCGGGGAAGCCTGCTGCGGCTGTAGAGATCGCAGGTTATCCACAGCAGGCGAACCACCTGGGTAGCCGTAGTTGGCGCCCGACATGCTAGGATAACCCGTGGGAACGCCACGAGCTTGTGCGGCGAGGAAGGCTTGGTATTGCAGCTGTTGCTGGCTCAGAGATTCCTGGCTGTATCCGCCTGCACCGGCAAGACCGTTCAGGTGGTTTCCGAGGCCGTTGGTCGAGTATGGATCAAGCGGCGGGGGATTGGTCTGGTCGGCGGAGATAGGACGGTTGTCCGGGTTCTGTCCAAACGTGTTGGGAGTAAACTGACCATTGTACTGTCTGTCCATGGACGGCTGGGCCGGATAACCCGTGCTTCCGTGGCGGGAGGATTGGCGGTGTTGGGATTTCTCCGGGGTGGAGTGCTCCCGTCCGTGGTGATGCTCCCGACCGCTACCTCGTGAGGAAAGGCCCACTTCATCCATCAGACGCTTATAGCCTTGGCTTGGGGAAGCTTTCAGCTTTGTGAGAATCTTGGACACGTTCTTCACGACTTCAGTGCGCATAGACTCGTCAAAGAATGGGGTGGTCAAGACCTTAAAGATCAGAGTCGCACCAGATGTCTGGTCGATCAGGATCTTCTCCAAAACTTCATCGCCGGGACTGAAGAAGAGTGCCTTTAGAACAATGTCTCGAGCATCCGGTTCGTTGCGCTGGTTGATCACCTTGAGAACAGTCAGGTAGGCAACCTTGTGGGTACAGAGGTGAACAAGGTGAGGCACAAGTCTCGGGGCCAGCACTGTTCGGCGGCGAGGGAATGTGCACGTATCAAGGAACCAAGTGAGCAAAAGAGCTCCGTTGGCATTAGTAGCCAACTGCACACTGTGGAGAGCGATAGCGGATGCAAGCATCCGCTGCTGATCCTTGGTGGCATGGTGACTTTCGAGACAAGCCCGCATCGCTCGGGCGCCGAAACGTCCCTGGGCGACTTCCCACATTCGGCTGAGCATAGACTCAAAGATAAAACTGTTGAAGGGACTGCCAAATCGCAGGCAGCACTGCAAAACATAGTTTCCATACTGATCCAAGAAAAGGGGAACAGTGTAAGGGCGAAGAGCATCAACAATCAACTTCATCTGTGCAGGAGTCTTTGCAACATCAATGATCTTCTGCGCAGCCCAAGTTCCATTCTTGTGAACACCAATTTCGGAGAGATGAGGTGCAATGTGAGTCAGCATCTGCTCCTTAGTAGATTCAGAGCAGAATTCAAACAGTTTCTGAACCACGGTGTTGCCCAAATAATCGGACGCTAGCTCTGCGATCTCAGGGAGCATTGCCTCGGCAGTCTCCTCAATCTCTTGGATCGAGCATGCACCATTGTCAATGCGCTTCCGGATGTCACGGAGACGAGGGGCGTCGAACATCCGGGACTGACTCGTTTCCTGGACCGAGGGGATCTCATCCTCGAAAGCTTTAAATGCGATAGAAGTCTGGATGCTTGCCGTGATGTTCTTTAAGTCATCTTCGCTTGCGCCAAATTCTTGTACGATTTGCACCATCTCAGGCAACAGATCAGCCAGAGCGGGAATCTGAGGGATAACGTTAGCGTTATCCGCTCGGTCCGTTCCATCTGCCGCTGCAAGGTTTGATCTGAAGTTTTGTTCAGGAGTAGGAGATGACTGGATGCCATTTGCACCAGGAGTACCAGTGGCCGATGCACCAGGAACCTTGGCATAACCAATTCTAACGGGGCCTGCGCCTGGGAAAATCTCCTTGCCATTGAGCAGCGACTTGGCTTGCACAGCGCTGTCAAGGCGATCGAAATTGACAAATCCGCAGTTCTTGTGAGTTAGAACACGGGTCGACTCGATCTTTCCATACATGCCAAAGATGGCCTCCAGGGATGTGACAGTAGTGGATACGGGAATGCTACCAATCCAAAGTGCCCGGGTAGGTCCATCCTGGTTGTTCTCATCCGCCATCTCACCGGCCGGTCGGCCACTCATGGCAGGAATACCGTTACCGCCGAGATGCATTAGCTGAACTGCCTCGGACAATTCGTCATATTCACCATTCTCGGCGATCTGCAGGTCAGCAGCACTGAAGCTGTTGTCGAGGCGGGAAGGTGTGGCAAGGTAGTTGCGGATGGATGATCGCTGGGGAGGTGCCTCCAAAATTCCAGCAGTTCGCGCCCGGGGTCTGCTAACAGAGGCATGGCTAGCAAAAGCCTGAACAGCGAGGTTATGCTGGTGAATCTGGGCCTGTGTGGCGGCAAGCTGCGCGGCAGTTGCAGCGGCGGTCGGCGTCATAGTGCCCGAGGGAAGTTGGGAGTAACGGTTCTCATATTCAAGATCCTCATCATCCGCGTATTTCTCCTTAGCATTGACAGAGTATGATCGGAATCGGTTATTGTTCTTCATCATCGCCAACTCAGCCAGGAGTGGCGGCAGCGCAGAAGCTTGCTGTTGCTGCTGCTGCTGTTGCATCAAAGCTTCCATCGAGGGGCGTGCAAGAGAGGGCATTCCCTGTTGAGGGGTCTCAGCAAGCCCCAGGTAATCCAAGGTCTTCACATCGGTATCCGCGAGTCCATCCCTCGAGAAAGAAGAGTGGCTGGGTGAAGTCGGTCCTTCCGAAGATCGAATGCTTGTTAAAGTTGTAGCTCTCTCACGGCCCGTCGACCAGTTGGTTGAAAACAATGATGGGCCGAAGGGGCCGCCACCTCCCAAAAAGTTGCTTCTCTGCGGCATCGAGCCAGCTCGAAGGCGGGATAGCGATGCCGGGTTGGGCACACCAGTTGAAGTCGCGACCTTGGAACTTGTATCTATCCCGGAAACACCGGGAGGTCTGAAAGGACTCGTTGAAGGCGTCGGTCGTGAGGTCTGCGACAGGTAAGGCTGCTGAAGATCCATCTCATTCAGTGTGCCCATTGGAGGGAAACGAGATGGAACCGTTCCTGCGCGAGCTCGGCGGCCAGGGCTATCCATGGAGCCATTCGTGGTAGGAATCAAATCGGGAAAGCTATCCTGACTCGGTGATTCGGGAATATTCTCCCGAAGCGGGGTTGAATGGCCGCTAGTAGGAGGTCCCCAAATACTAGGAGAAATACCTTCTTGCGCTTGAATTTCACGGGCTCTGCGAGAAGGATCCAAGTGTCAGCCTGATAGTCCAGTTCTGTGTCCCACGGGATGCAAACCTACCGCTTCGAGTACAGACGCGATGTCAAATCATGAGAAGGGGAGCCAGCCCCTGGCCTCGAACTGCCGATAGAACCCGGAGAAGGTCCAAACGGCATTCTTGGGTTCCCAGACCCGGCCAGGTCACTGGGAGAGCTGCGCCCCGTCGAGGTACCGGACATGGGTTGGGTGGTTGGGATGTAATTGAAATTCATCTGACCGTCAGGTCGCGAAACCGGCAACATTATGGATTATCTCTTTATGCCTTCAGCAAGGCAGTGCCCGAATCTCTTCCACAAAGTATGACCTCCGCGCAAATAGCAAAATGGAGCAAGGTCGGAACTCAAATGTAGCTTCGGTCAGAATTGTGGGACGGAAATCATGGAATAAGGATAGAGCAAAAGATTGAGGACACACTAGAAATAGAAGTCGAAATTAGTTGGTGTTCGAAATATGTGTGTTGTTATTGGGGGGTCGCAAAGTGGGAGGGGTCGTCAAAGCAATCCCACAAAGTCGAGATTAATCGTGGGGAAATTTCATACCGAGATCGATGTTTTCCAAGCATAAACACCACTATGCAGTGTCGAGTGTCTTTGATGATAATCTCACCGTTCGCTCCGGGTGTATGACAATCTGCGGGTGTCCCAAAACAATCGAGTTGAGGTAAAGAGAAAAAAAAAAAGACAAATCCTTTTCTATGGTCGTCAAAGGCTCAAGAACACGAATTCACAAGGATGGTCAGGCACGAAGTGCGTCAAGTGAGAAATGAAAGACGGAAAGGATGATCTGGGTCCAAAGGGATCGAGGTGGCTGGAACTGAGTGTTGCGCTCTGAGAGTATCTTCAACCCTAACCGAAAGTCGAATTCACCCTAAGAATGCAGAAAGCAAAAGAAGAAGAAAAAGAGAAGTGAGGAAGAAGTCAAAGGGAGGATGAGAAGGGGAGATGAAAAGAAGGAGAAGAGATGTTGGGGAGCTGGCCGGATGCCCGAGGAAGATGGCTGTGGTTGGTGGAGGGCCCTCCTTCAGCTTCACCCACAATTCGATTTTGTTGATTCAGATGAATTTTGGTTTAAAATATGAGATATAATTGAATGATTGAACATAATTGGYTTAGTTTATTTCTATGACTATATGGTTGGCTTCATTTTTTTAGTTATGGGGATGTTCAAGGTGCATAAGTAGCTACATACATATGTAGACGTCTATAAAGCATAATACTTCCTGCACGTACATTCAAACATCTAAACATTCAAATAGAAACCAATATCGGGAACTGGCGGTTCCTCCAGATGTTTGGCAATAGCACAGCCCCATCGATGTCATTGTTTTCCAGGAGACTCTATCCTAGTTCGGGCATGAAGTATCAACAAATCTAAAAAGGTATACGTTTAGTACAGATACAAGGCTTTTATAACCCCAGCATTCCCTCCCAAAGATGACAAAGTCCAATTCAAGGTTTTCTCTCGGAAGAAAAGCGCTCATGGCATGAGCACAAAAAGAGAGACAAGAGTGGAAACGAAAAAAAAAGCCCCGCATTCCAGTGCGTCATGCCTCGAACGCTTGAATCCGTGACAGGATATGGTTGAAGACTCATGAATGTGAAGATATCCCGCCTATGGGATATGATGCAACCAGTCATGTAAGGAGAATGAAGGTTTTTGTAACACAAAGACTGACCAGGCGTGTTTTGAGTGCAAGGGATATGGGTCAGGTACGTGTCCTTGTTGTTCCCAGAGGCGTCAGCCCTGGGGCCCTGGGGTTGGTCATGGTGGCTGTGTTAACGTAACCGTAACTACCTAGGTAGACTAGGCTTTATCTGTCAACTAGCTTGACGAACTGCAGGCTGCTTTCTGGATCTTCAAGGTGTTCGCCAAGCTTCCAGAAGCATTACGGTTGGCAGAAGAACCGGGTTCGTGGCATAGTGCATAGTAGGGTGGTTTATCACTTCTAGGGTAATAGTTGAGTAGTATCAGTGACTATACAATTGAGGTATGACCAAGTAAAACAATCAGAGAACCCTTCAAATGTTGTGTCGTTGCTTCAATCAAACACGTTAGTTAAGTCTATTGGTCAGACCCTTTTATCGCCTGAGGCACCAACTTTTCTTTCGCGCCACTACCTGTTCAAGCCACCCTGCCAACTTGCAACAGTACCTTTCCATCACCTCAACAGTTTATGTTTACTTGTGTGGAGTCTACATTCTATATGCTATAATTTTTTCCTAATTTCTGCTGATCATTGAAACGCGATTCAAGTTTAGTTTGTCGCGTGCGCGTCCCCTTCTCGCGTCCGATGCTTCATCGTCCATTCTAAGGCACCCGCCACCCCCAGTAACACCATGGCCGACATGATGGAAGAGGACCCATCATCTGGGCTTCCATCAGAGGAAGAGGAGATGTCCGTGGAGACTTTGGTCAGAGGGCGCGCGAAACGAAGTACCGCCGGACAGCACATGTCTGCCCTCCTTGAAGCCGCCGCCGATGATGACTTGGCGCTTCTCTTTGAGGAAATCGAAGACGATAACGAGTTTGCGGATGAGGTAGATCCTGACGCAGAGGATGAGTTGCTGGAATCGTCGGACGAGGATGAAGACCAAGGACCGAACGCGCAGAACGACTATGAGGGCGAACAGAAACTACAAAAAGAGGAGCGGAAGAAGCGCAGAGCCCAGAATGATCTCCGGTTTCAGACCTTGCGCAAACGAGTCAAGATTGATCCGACCGCCCCATCCGCCATGCCCGCTGCTCCTCGTTCGAAGAAGAAGTCAGAGCGTATCTCCTGGATTCCCACGGTGGAGGATGGGCCTACTCGGCAATCGTCGCGTCGACAGACCATGGTCAACAAGGAGCTTACGCATGCTCGTCTCAAGGACAGCCAGGAGAAACGAGTCCGTATCATTGCTACAATGAAGGAGGCAGAGAAGCGGAAGGCCCATTTGAAACCGAAGGAGATGACCCAGGAAGATCATCTTGCGGAGGCTGCAAGGGTGGAACGTCTTAATAGCAAAAGCTTGAACCGCTGGGAGCTGTCGGAAAAAAGAAAAGCGGACGAAAGACGAGCGAGGATCGAAGCACTACAAAATCGCCGTCTTGATGGTCCGGTGATTTCCTACTGGAGTGGTGTGGCTACGTGGACAAATGGGCGTCTCACTCGGGTAGGCAAAATCGACATCAAACCAAAGGCAGAAAAAGAAGAGTCGAGGAAGAAAAAGAAAGAGAAGGAAGATAAAGAGAAAGCCGCAGCAGAGTCAAAGACCTTGAGTTCTGCAACCATCACCGGACCCGCCCCTGCCTCTACCACAGGCGCATCACAACCACCGTCAGACGTCCATGCAGCTGCTGGTCCAGCAAATCCTGCTCTACTTCCTCCCACCTCCACCTTAGACCAAAAGACGCCTGAAAACAAGCCACCCGAGAATGCCGCAGCATCGACTGCAGAGAATACAGACACCCCCGTAGAGTCTTCTGGGGCGAATGCCAGCCAACCAGATGCAGGCTCTTCGGAGAAGACCATCACCACACCTGCCGAACAGGGCAAGGACAATATTATGGAAAGGGAAGCTCCAGAGCTTGGCGCAAATACACCATTACCACCCTCTGAGCAAGGTCAATCGATCACCGCTGAGAGACAATCGTCGGAGTCGTCCAAACATTCGGAGAGAAAAATGTTTGCTGTGGAAATTCCAGCGTCACGTCGTGCATCAGATTCTGCGGGCAATTCCTCTCCTCAAAAATTGCCTGAGCCGTCCTCCACCAAGAACGACGATGCAATGGATATCGATCAACCTCCAGCGGCTGCAGCGGCTGCAGATTCTGCCAAGGTTAACCAAGAAGTTCTAGAATCAACGGACCAGGCAAGTTTGGCCACTCCGCACGTTGCTGATGCCCAACCCACTCCGGGAGAGATCCCTATATCACCTGCTGCCGGGATGACTCTGCGAGAACCACCGCCACTGGACGACCCTCGGCCAGTTGAATCGTCTACGACTATCAGCCCTGGAATCACACCGGCACCTCAAGCCTCGCCGCCCACTGCAGCACCTAGTCAAGCCACGGTGCCCGAAAATGCCCCAGTTCCGAGCCTAAACCAACCATCCACATTACAGACCGAATCACAATTATCAAATTGCATGGTGAAGGAACCAGCACAACCAGAGATTCCAGAACCACCTCCAGTGATTGAGCATACCGGGCGCTGTCTTACAATTTTGGAAAACTTTGACTATGCGACCGCCAACCATCGCAAATACAGCATGTACTTCAACGCCAAGAAGCCTGCTCGCTTGACAAGTACGTATCGTTTCGATTTGCTAAGAATGTGTAAGGCTAACCTCGCATAATAGAAATCTCGTCATCGCTTTGCGTCATCACCTCATTGCCTTCGCGCTACCGCGATCCAGACACTGCTCTCCCTTACGCCAATTCATACGCATATGGGCAAATCCGCCGTCTACTATCGGAAGGGTATATCTGGAGCTCGATGCTTGGATGCTTTGTCGGGCCGGCCGAGGCTGCCCGTGGCGTGCCCGAGCGATTTACAGGCAAGCCAGGTCCAGGTACAGTAAAACTGCTGGCCGACAAGGATGAGGGCCCAGCCGATTCGATTACAGGGAAGAGGGTCGACAGAATGGCTCTCAATGGCGAGGTTCCTTCGACACCCACCCCGGCTGCGACTCGAGCAGCGCCTGAGCCAATGGAGATTGATAAAGCATGAGTGATATATTTGTATATTTAGTAGATACCCAGATAGAATCGAGAAGAACCCAAAGTGGACGTCAACAACATCTCTTCTCCACATCGACTGATGGACTTTGTTCTAAGACTCTGCAGACTTTTCAACGTCAAAGCTTCAGTGTTATGATGTATTCTATGTTGACAGATGTCACCGGCCCCACCGACAAAAAAAAATCAATCCAAGCTCTTCCCTATGATATTTATATCCCGACCAGGCCTATCCAAGGAACCATTTCGGTCCCCGGCGGAAAGCAAACAGGGAAAAAGATCACAAACAAATCAAATGGGAAAGTTATCTGGTGTAAACAAGAAAATATAACTTTCAGACATTCTCGAAACAAAGCCCCAATTTTCCCCATAGACCCGAAACACGGAAGATCGACGATTAGCAAGTCTGAGTCGGGAATGATAGTCCCACATCTGCTCGGAGGGCCACACTTGTCATAGGCAGACGTGTCAGTGTGGCATATCCTCCCCCCCCCCACAGAGAGTCTCGATTGTTCCTATTTTCGTTGTCGCGGTAGCCGGGAGTTATTCTGTTACTATCTTAAACGTTATCTTGTACAGATGTACAAACAAAGGGTTAATAAATAGTGGGCAATGATGTATTTCATACCCACCAGTTCACGCCATCTGGGTATATGAATTCTTGAACTCTTCGAGGCATTTATGGCGTCATTTAGAATGTAATTTCATCTATGGCATATGGTATGTTGTACAAAATGTATTCAAGTATTAACTTGTAGATGCTGATTGTCAGGAATGGTGTCAATCTATCACAGATCCGATCCCTTCCGGAGATATGATGCGCTACTGCATGCATATACTTGGAAGTGCGTTTCAGTCTAGTGAGAAATCGTACCTAATGAAGTGAATAAGTGGTACAAGACACAATGACAATGACAGATCCAGAGAAATAGAGAAACATCCATATGGAAATATCCAAATATCCAAATATGAAAATATGAAGATATAGCCTAATTATAGTGGACAGCCCTAGAGCTCGTCACAAGTGACTCAGCTGGTCTAGATCGGGGATTGCGTGTCGGGGGGCAAGTACCCTGGGAGTACCCCACTAAGTACCCGGGAGGTATTTTTTACCGTAAATATGCTGTTGAAGGTCATAAGTGACTTACCAGGTACATGGCTCCAAGGGTTCTGTCTCCAAGAGTCTAGACGTGATCGTCTCATCCTACCGCAACAGCACGTTTTCCTTCTCTCTCTTTCCCCTCCACTTTGTATATTTATACAATTCATTCCCCCC
>PKQL01000667.1:0-14892 GCA_002916455.1 Penicillium sp. CF05 | reverse complement strand
AGAATATTGTGCTTTTGTAGTATTCGAGTAACAACTTCACCAAGATTCGCACCAGAATGGGTGCCAGAGAGTGGCTCAAAGCTAAGAAGAACCTCTCGGTACTCCCACTCTTCATCCAAAAAGTAGCCCGTGACTGCCATAAATGCCTGCTGAAATGGCGATGTCCAACAGTCTAGTGCAAGAGAGAGCTTTGCCTTTGGTGGTAGAGTTTGAAGTAGTCTCTCTTGATATTCATTGACAAAGCCCTTTAGCCGCTCACGGATAGTGCGTCGTGAAGGAATAGCGGGTGTAGTTGGAGCAAGACGTGCATATTTAATAACATCAGCAAACTCCTGATGTTCAAGGAACAAAAATGGAAGATGTGATACAGTGATAAGATTCAACAGCTTCTGCTCCCAAATATCCTGTGAGAACACAAGAGTTGATGTATTCGATGCCTATATATAGGTTAATAAAGAAGATATTATCAGGAAAAATGACATACAGCTGTCTCAAGTAAAGTTTTGATATTTGGCATTCTTGACGCGAATTTGGCACAAATGACCCCCTTCCTATGCTTATTCATAGATGAAGTGCCTGTATGAGCAGCTGCGGGATGATCAAGAACCTTTCGACACTGTTTGCACATCACACCTGGCTTCCCATCTTTTGTATTCGCCACTTGATCAAAAGAGTTCCAGCATTCAGCTTGATGGCGTGCATCCCAGTTGATACGCTTAGACTTCCCAAAAAAAAACACATATCTTTGCGCGAATCTAATCTTTGAAATTGCACCACAACGCCGAGGGCTACAGCTCTCATTTTAATTGCAAGTTAATTGTAACTTCCGGCTCCATCTCCTGATACCAATCTTATATTGGTGGAAGGTATGGTGGCGCCAGGGAGCCAGTGGCCGCCCCTTTCAGGGGGCCGCGAAAATTCTGCACGCAACATCAACGAGCGCATTTTGGATGCCAACTACGACGTACGCCAGTTGCTGAATCATATCAGCAGTAATAACTCTGTGAAAGTCCCGAGACCGGTGTTGGAATACCTGAAGTCCATTCAGGAGCTCACCACTGATCTTATCAAGAACCCAATTGGCCAGGACTGGAAGCAGCAATTTGAACAGCTGCGCCAGGAAACCAGCCAGATAAAGCAAGATATACATGCGGTGAGGATCGCGACAGCGACAGTTGCCGGACCGAGTACCAGAGTCAGATCATACGTTGACGCCGTCAAGAACGCGCCGCCGCCGACACATTTCCTGTCGAGCCACGGCAGCATGTCCACGAGCCCCGCAACGCTCTCCGATCTCGCCAAAGACCGCCAGATCATCGTCAAACTAGGCGATGCCGATGGTATACGACGCTTCCGCGCTATGACCTCGGCGGAGATCACAAAGGCAGCCGAGAAGGCCCGCACGAAGGGGGCGCGGATCGATGCCGTAACGGTGGCTGCAGTTAATTTGTGGCTGCTAAACAGCTGAAATCGGGAGATCTCTCGCTTACCTTACGCACTGCGAAGGAAGCAGAGATAATGAGGGTGCATCGGGATATGTGGGTTAAACACTTGTGGAAAGGATCGGAAGTGCGTTTGCCGAGCTGGGGGGTTGTCGTGCACGATGTTAACGTGCGATCTCTCGGTATCAATACGGCGGCAGATATCAGGGAGCGTAAGGATGGAATCATTAAGCAGTTGCTTACTGAGAATCTGTTCGCATGGGGTAATGCCGAGATCACGCAGATCTCATGGCTTGTCCTGCCCGAAGGCAAAAAGTCCGGCTCCCTGATCATTGAATTCGCCTCACCACACACTGCAAACAAATCAATCGACACCGGCACTCTCTGGGACTCAGAAGTTCTTACCACGGTCTTATACGACCGGGCAGCGCGTATCCGCCAATGTCACAACTGTCAGAAATATGGACACATAGGAAACACCTGTTCCAACGAAACTAAGTGCGTCTTCTGCGCTGAGAAGCATCATTCTCGGGATTGCCAGCGTAAGAAGGATGCCACACTCACTGAACGAGCGTGTGCCAATTGCGGGGGCACACACAATGCGTGGTCGAAGCGGTGCCCCGACTACGTGCGAGAGATCGAGAGGGTGCAGGCTCTCGCGCAGGCGAGGGAGAGGCATCACCGGGTGCCGGCATACCTCTCGAAGGTGGAGAGCGAGGTGAGGACACTATCCACCAGCACGAGGGAGGAGAGTCCCGGGGGTAGCGGCCCTAGGACCTCCATGACGGAGAGCTCTAAAAGGGAAAGCACCACACAGAGCACGAAGGAAAGATCGAACCAGCAGGCGAGATCAGGACAACAGACAGCAAGCACCAGCACACACATAAGCCGGGAGACCGAGACATCAGTCCCTAGCAGTGCGGATGCGATGGAGATTGATAGCGAGGCGCCAGCTCGCACAAGGCCAGTGCAGGCCACACCAACGGAAGGACAAGGTGTCCAAGCACAGCATCAGCCCAGCCAATTCGCTGTGAGAAAAGACGACGCTGAGAGGATTGGCCAGTCGCTTAGGCAGTCTGTCCACGCACCACCACCAGGCGTACAATCGGAGCCCCCAAGACGGAGGGCCCCGAGCAGGGCATCCACATCATCGTCGGTTATGACCCGGAGTAAGGGCTTCCTCGGAAGGGTGACACAGGCCAATAGCGGCACAGCCCCGAAGAGACGGAGAACCGAGTGTGTTATGTTCGATGAAGGCGACTCCGAACTATCAGAAGTGAGAACGGTTAGCGAATACCAGCCATCATCGGCACTCACGCAGAAGGACGCCAATACGCCAGTCCCAACAAAGAAGACAGAGAGAGCACCAGGCAAGGAGAATGCCATCTTCTCGCAAGCCACGCCGACGCTATCACGCACACCGGCACCAAGGGGACGGAACAAACGGACCATCGATAGCCAAGTGTGCTTCGACACTGTAACGACACCGAACATCAACTTCACGAAGCGAACAAGCATTCAAGAAGAAAGAACGACCCGTAGATCAGCCAAGAAACAAAGCCACGCTATACCCGATGAATAATACACCACTCACCATCATCCAATACAACACGCACCGCTCGCGAGATGTCGTTATGGCGGACTTCCTAGCGAAACCAGAAGTCTCCAAGGCGGATATCATTGCAGTGCAAGAACCATGGGAGAACCCATACAATGACACGACATACCACCCACTGAAACAGACACACGAGCTTCTCTTTCCGTCTAGATCAGAGACAGGAAGCAGAGCACGTGTGTGTATATATATCTCCAAGAACATGACTGGGTGGACACACTATACATATAGTGAATTTTGCCAGGAAGTGAGGATCCAAACCAGGATCGGGGAAATCAGCTTCTTCAACATATACAACGAGTGTGGGACCACCGATACTGTGGAGCACCTCGGAGAACTGATAGGAGGCCGAAGAACACCCACTATGATCGCCGGTGATTTCAATCTTCACCACCCCGCCTGGGGAGGCATTGAAGCCTCGCAGGATTTGGGTGCTGATAGACTTATTGAGCTCTGCGACGAGGCAGACCTTGACCTGTGGTTAGAACCTGGCACGATCACAAGGGACCAAAACGGGGAGCAAACGACAATCGATCTGTTCTTCGGTACACCAGCTCTCACTGAGAGAATGCTAGTCTGTGAGGTCGCTTTCGACTGTCACGCAGACTCTGACCATCTACCAATCCGTGCACTAATCGACATCGACGCACCGACAACGCCGGCGGAGGCACAGAAAAGAAGGCTTTGGAAGGCCATGGACACCGAGAAGTTCGACGTCTTTGTGGCAGACAACCTCCCAATACCACCGCGATTGACAACGCCCCGACAGATCGACGACGCAGTGAACCATCTGATCGAGATCGTACAACGTGGTGTACAGGAATCGACACCATGGGCCAAACCGAGCCCACACGCCAACCCGTCGTGGACTAAAGAATGCGGGGAGGTTGTTAAACACTCCCGCCGTATGTTCCGCCGATACCTTACGACACATAACGAAGGGGACTGGCAGACATACAAGCTGGCTAGGAATCAGAAGGGAAAAGTCATCAAAGCCGCTCTCCGACGTGGCTTCCGGAGCTTTATCGAAGAGGCAGTGGACCAGGGCCCACAGGGGCTATGGAGAGTGGCTAAATGGGCCAGAAGCCGAGGCCAGCAACAAGGAAGCACGATGCCGGCATTAAAGACAGCCGACGGGTTTGCAGATGCAGATACTGATACAGAGAAAGTCAAACTACTCCGCAAAGTGTTCTTCCCACAGCCACCAGAGGCCGACCTCTCCGACATACACGCCAGCCAAAGACAACAACAGCAACAAGGCCATACCGGCGGTCGAGAGCAATTCCAGCTACCACCGGTAAACGACACCGAAGTGAGAGCTGCAATCAAGAAGGCGCCACCGAACAAAGCGCCTGGGTACGACACACTGCCGAACAGACTGTGGCAGGTGCTAGCAGAACCAGGCTCGCGATCAGAGAAGAGATTTATTCCACTTCTCACTGCTATCTTCGACGCATGTGTTCAAATTGGGCATAACCCCCAACACTAAAAAAAACACATATCTTTGCGCGAACCTAATTTTTGAAATTGCACCACAACGCCGAGGGCTACAGCTCTCATTTTAATTGCAAGTTAATTGTAACTTCCGGCTCCATCTCCTGATACCAATTCCATATTGGTAGACGGTATGGTGGCGCCAGGGAGCCAGTGGCCGCCCCTTTCAGGGGGCCGCGAAAAATCTGCAACCAACATCAACGAGCGCATTTTGGATGCCAACTACGACGTACGCCAGTTGCTGAATCATATCAGCAGTAACAACTCTGTCAAAGTCCCGAGACCGGTGTTGGAATACCTGAAGTCCATTCAGGAGCTCACTACCGACCTCATCAAGAACCCCATTGGCCAGGACTGGAAGCAGCAATTTGAACAGCTGCGCCAGGAAACCAGCCAGATAAAACAAGACATCCACGCAGTGAGAATTGCTTCATCGAATGCCAATGCCAGTCCATCAAACCGAATTAGATCGTACGTCGACGCCGTCAAAAGTGCGCCTCCTCCGACGCACTTCTTGTCCAGCCATGGATCGGCATCGACCAACCCCGCAACGCCTTCCGACCTTCTCCAGGACCGACAGATCATTGTCAAATTGGGTGGTCCCGACGGTATCAAACACTTCCGCACGCGAACGCCTGCCGAGATCACGAAGCTGGCGGAGAAAGCACGGGTTAAGGCGGCAAAGGCTACGTACGGGCTGACGGTGGCATCAGCTAAGTTTGTCGCAGCCAGGCAATTGAAATCGGGAGACATCTCGCTCAGCCTTCGTACTGCGAAGGAAGCAGAGATAATGCGATGCCACCGTACTCACTGGGTAAAGCATTTGTGGAAGGGATCGGAAGTGCGTCTGCCGAGCTGGGGGGTTGTTATTCACGATGTCAATGTGCGATCTCTCGGCATCAACACGGCTGCTGGACTTGGAGAACGAAAGCAGGCCGTTATGAAGCAATTGCTTACCGAGAACCTGTTTAACTGGGGAGAGGCTGAAATCACTCAGCTATCATGGCTTGTCCTCCCAGAGGGCAAGAAATCGGGCTCTCTAATAGTTGAATTTGCATCACCACACCATGCCAACAAGGCCATTGATACAGGGACTCTCTGGGACTCAGAGGTACTTACCACGGTTCTATACGACCGGGCTGCGCGCATACGCCAATGCCACAACTGCCAGAAGTATGGACACATAGGAAATACCTGTTCCAACGAAACCAAGTGTGTCTTTTGCGCTGAGAAGCATCATTCTCGAGATTGCCAGCGTAAGAAGGACGCAACTCTCAGTGAACGTAAGTGCGCTAATTGCGGGGGCGCACACAACGGATGGTCGAAGCGGTGCCCCGACTTCATCAGAGAGATCGAGAGGGTACAGGCTCTCGCACAGGCGAGAGAGAGACACCATCGGGTACCGGCGTACCTCTCAATCAGGGAGACTGGGCAGGGGACGCCAGCTGCCACCACAGTGGGATCCGGAAGCTCGGGAGGTAGCGGCTCCGGGGTTTCCACCAGACAAGGCTCTAGGAACAGAGCACAAACCGCCTCACAGGCATCAAATGAAACACCAAGCTCGGCCCAACCGGCGAGCGAAGAGCCGGCATCGTCGGGTGATACCGAGATGCAGGAGGCACAGGAGCCCCGAGAAGAAGAGTCCCAGGGAGAGACACAGGGAGAATCTCAGGGGGAGGCCCAGGAGGAAGACACTATGATGCACGGCTTCGCAGTGGGCACTACCCAGGCGGGTGCAATTGGGGAATCAATCCGCCAGTCGACACGAATGCCAAAGGGACTCCGAAGGTCGATTCATACGCCGGTGACACGCTCAGAGCCCCCAAGGCGAAGAGCACCCAGCCGGGCATCGACATCATCATCAACGACAACCAGGAGCAAAGGCTTACTCAGGTCAGTGCTCGACATAGGCGAACCACAGAAGCGACCAAGGGACGACACATACATCCTCGAAGAAGAAGTAGCAGTACTACCAAGTACGCCGTCGTCATCAGCACCAGCAACATCAGCCAGTGAATACCAACCATCGGTACTATCCCGTACCAGCGGGAACAAACGCATGTCAACAGGCAAGCAAAGAGCCGCCGGCAGGCTAAATGCCCCCGGCAAGGAGAACACCATCTTCGCGACGAAGGGTACCACAACGCATACACCAGGCCCCCGGGGCAAGAACAAACGAACCCTCGACGACCAAGTCAATCTCACGATGTCGGCTCCAACAGTGAAATTCACTAACAGGACTGATATTCAGGAGGAGAGAAGAACCCGCCAATTCACTAAGAAGCACACCGAGACACCAGTTGTCAATGAATAATACACCCTTCACCATCATTCAATACAACACGCACCGGTCGAGAGATGTCGTCATGGCGGACTTCTTAGCGAAACCAGAGGTCTCCAAAGCGGACATTATTGCAGTGCAAGAACCATGGGAAAATCCATACAACGACACAACGTATCACCCATTAAAACAAACACACGAGCTTCTCCACCCGCCCAGCGCGGAGACAGGGGGGAGAGCAAGGGTGTGTATATACATCTCCAAGAGAGTGGGTACCAACTGGACGCACTACGCACACAGTGAGTTTTGCCAGGAGGTGAGATTTCAAACCGGCCTTGGCGAGATCTGCTTCTTTAATATATACAACGAGTGCGGTACCACCGGCACTGTGGAGCTGCTCAACACCTTGTTGTGCGACAACCAACACCGCCGGAGACATCTTATGATTGCTGGTGACTTCAATCTGCACCACCCGGCCTGGGGAGGCATCCAGGCCACACAAGATCCAGGCTCGGACAGGCTCATTGAGCTCTGTGACGACGTCGATCTGGATCTATGGCTAGAACCGGGCACAATCACTAGGGATCAAAATGGGGAGCGTACAACGATTGATTTGCTTTTCGGTACACCAGCTCTGACAGAGAGAGTGGTGGTATGCGAACTAGCTCCGGATTGTCACGCCGACTCCGATCACCTCCCGATTCGTGCACTCCTCGACATTGACACTACACCAGTTGTCGAGACAAAGAGAAGGCTTTGGAAGGCCATGGATATTGAGAAACTCGACATATTTGTGGCTGACAACCTCCCAATGCCGCCACAATTAACAACACCCCGACAAATCGACGACGCAGTTAACCACCTAATCGATATCGTACAGCGAGGGGTCCAGGAATCGACGCCATGGGCCAACCCAAGCCCCCTCGCTAACCCGTCGTGGACTAGGGAATGCGGGGAAGCTGTCAAGCAATCTCGCCGCATGTTTCGGCGGTATCTCGAGACACACAGTGAGGAGGACTGGGAGACGTACAAATTAGCCAGGAATCAGAAGGGGAGGGTGATCAAAGCCGCTCTTCGGCGTGGCTTCCGGAATTTCATTATGGAGGCCGTTGACCAAGGCCCCCAAGGACTGTGGAGGGTGGCCAAATGGGCCAGGAATCGAGGCCAGCAGCAAGGGAGTAATATGCCAGTACTAAAGACGGCCGAAGGAGTGGTTGCAGAGACAGACGATGAGAAGGTAAATCTACTACGTAAAGTATTCTTCCCACAGCCACCGGAAGCAGATCTCTCCGACATACACGACTGCCACCAAGAGCAGTTCTATTTACCGTCTATCACCGAGACAGAGGTAAAAGCTGCGATCAGGAGAGCACCACCAGACAAAGCACCGGGGTACGACGCTATAACAAGCAAAGTGTGGCGTATTCTCGCGGGGGTAGGCTTAGAATCCAGGTCAGAAGCGAGACTCGTTCCACTTCTCACGGCCATTTTTGACGCCTGCGTTCGAATTGGACACAACCCCCAGCACTTTCAAACCTCCGTCACAGTGACACTACGGAAAGCCGGCCCACGAGACTACCGAGTCCCCAAATCGTACCGGCCTGTCGCACTATTGAACACACTCGGCAAAATCCTCGAAGCAATCGTAGCTACGCGAATTGCGTGGCTTGTGGAGGAACAGCGTTTGGACTCGAGTTCTTGCTTCAGTTGGATGAAGCGCCTGCATAGTCATACGCAACTAGTTAGACTGCAACAGGTTAATTGAACTTTGATTGATTGATTGATTGATTGTGGAGGAACATAAACTACTCCCGGACACACACCTTGGGGGACGGAAAGGGGTGTCTGTCGACCATGCAATCCAGTTGATCCTCGGGAGGGTACACCTGGCCTGGGGAGAAGGTAAGATTGCAAGTATGTTGCTCCTAGATGTGGCTGGTGCATACGACATGGTGTCTCACGAGAGATTATTACATAACATACGACAAATGGGACTCGGGGCGCTTACTCCGTGGGTGCAGTCATTCCTTACCGGCAGGAATACTCGAATCAAGCTGCCAAATGGCCATCTTAGTGAAGCGTTCCCTACACCAACAGGCATCCCACAAGGCTCACCAATCTCACCGATCCTTTTCCTCCTATTCAATGCGCCGCTTTTTCGCGCGTGTACACTACGAGGTCTACACTACGGGGAGAGCGAGGCATATGGATGGGTTGACGATGTGTGTATTCTGGCAGTGTCAAACAGCTATGAAGAAAACATCAAGGTACTAGGGAAGGCATTACAAAGAGCGAACGCTTGGGCGAAGAAACATGCCGCCAAGTTCGCACCCGATAAGTTCGAATTAATCCATTTCACCAATCCAAAAGCTACCACCGTCACCACTACTACCAACCCAGGACCAACCGACGTATGGGAGGTCCCAGATGATCCGTCAGGACATGATGGCATGCCGGTTGTTATCCCAGGAGAAATACCAATCACCCTCACACCCACCAAGACAGCTAAATACCTTGGGGTATGGCTCGATAAGCACCTCGACTTTACGACGCACCGTAAGAAAATGCTTACGAAGGGGGCCGGGAGTCTTGAGGCACTTCGTGCAATCTCAGGTTCCACCTGGGGGTCATCATTGATCGCAATGCGGAAGGTGTACCAGGCAGTCATCATTCCACAGATGCTATGGGGACTGTCCGCGTGGCACCATCCAGCTGCAAGAGCGACACCAGGCCTCGAGAAACTCACAAATGAGCTTACAAAGATACAAAAACGTGCGGCAATCCTGATCAGCGGCGCTTTCCGTGGGACAGCGGGAGCAGCACTTGACACGGAACTATTCATCACCCCAATCAAGCTACGAATTCAACAGATCGTCGAAGAAACCGCCATACGAATTCTCACCGGCCCGCAATGGGCATGCCCACAAATTGCCAAAGCAACGAAAACCAGGAAACCATCGCAAAGGAGACTCGGAGGATGGTCTCCGACTGAGGCAATTGCACAGAAGACACCACTACGCCTACAATCAGGCGAAAAATGGGAAGAAAAGCAGGCGTTCGTGCTTGCGCCCTGGGAGGCACGAATGCCATGTTTTATTGAGAACCAAGAAGCCGCACTAGAGAGCCATAACTGCATCTACAAAAAGGCAGCTATCGAAGGGAACAAAGACATGATCTTTACCGACGGGAGCGGATTTGCAGGACATATTGGCGCATCAATAGCCAGTCTTCAACACGGGGTGACATCACAAAGACGTTACCTCGGAACGGACTCCCAGTCCACGGTGTACGCTGCCGAGCTCAGCGGCATTGAGATGGCGCTTGCCAAAATCAAGGAGGAGAGTACAGAGACAGATCTTAACAACAGACAACCAACGGCTCGAGAAGTGATCATTTTCTCTGACAGCCAAGCTGCCATCCAGGCAGTTCAAAACCCACAGCGACCATCTGGCCAGTACGTGCTCACACACATATACACGCACGTACGAGCCATCCGGTCGCGCAACCAGGACCAGGAAAATCCAACAAATATCACCATCAGGTGGATCCCTGCACATGTTGGTGTGGACGGCAATGAATTTGCCGATGAAGAAGCAAAAGGTGCAGCGCTTCTTGGTGCGGGGATGGGAGTTGCGACCGGGAGCGGAACGGGGGAACCGATAATCCGCCTCGCCGCAGCTGCTAAGAGAGCGGTACGCCAGCGAATCAGAGAGCGGTGGGAGAAGCAGTGGGAGCGGGAGACGACTTCCGCACCCACCAAGCGCTTGGTGCAGGCGCCGAACAAGAAGACACTTCGTTTATACGAAGGCCTGTCGAAGCCACAATGTGCGATCTTAATCCAGATGCGTACAATGCGGATTGGACTTCGACATTTCTTGTTCAAAATCAAGGCAGCAGAGACTGACCGGTGCAATTGTGACGAGGGCTCACAGACGCCAAGACATATCCTAATGCAGTGTCCGCGGTACGTAGTGCCGCGTACAAAATTGTGGGAGCAGCTGTGGGCAGTTGGTATCAAGGAAATGGATTACGACAAGATCGTGTCCAACCCGCAGGCCACCCGCTACGTGGTCAACTTCATGCACCGAACAGGTCTCCTCCAACAGTTCCAGTATGCGACACCCGAGGAGGACAACGACGACGACGAACGAACAGGCCTCGCGGCAATGGATCTAGGTGTGGAAGACGATGGGTATTAGCCAATGACGATAGATGATTCTGTGGAAACGAGAAACTCAGCCACAGTCGACGAACATGCCAATCAACAACTGGCTAGGACAACGTCACCGTCAATTGAAACTGAGGCAGGGGGAGGATGCAGAGGATAGAAAGGAAGAGTGAGAAGCGAGAAGTGAGACGGGGAGATGGAGGGTGCACTCCATGACAATCTCTATATTTTTCTTATGTATGGGTTTATGGGTTCTATGGGTTTACGGGTTACAGGAATGGGCTGATTCCACACTCTTTACGATCAGCATCTGTCTGTATACTCTTGGGAGTGATCCCACTCGGCGTTTGGACTCGAGTTCTTGCTTCAGTTGGATGAAGCGCCTGCATAGTCATACGCAACTAGTTAGACTGCAACAGGTTAATTGAACTTTGATTGATTGATTGATTGATTGATAGGCATCTGCACTACTGAAATCCGATCTTTTTATCTTGTGGAACTTGATGATTTCGCGTCTCACGTTGTCTGTGATCTCTGCTCCGCGAACGAGAGTCTCCACCTCACGCATCATGTTATCTGCGCGACGAGGGAAGGCTTCGACACCACCTTCTAGAATTGTAATGATCTCTTGATCAAGGAGACTTTCAATCCATCCGCAGGCAATCTTTGACTAGTACTCCCAAATATCGTAATCAGGGTCTATCTCTTCCGGTCGGGGAAGTTTGTAATTTGCGACTTTGTCGATGCGAACCATGCTTAGTCCGTTCTCGATTTGACGTTTCCATCGTGCAAGGTTGCTTCTATCAAGAAGCAGCTTGATGCCTTTATTGAGTTTGATTTCCTTCTCTTCTGGAAGGTTTGTTGCTTGTGTGCGCGGCCTTCTCACGTAGGAAGTAGGCTGCTGCTGCTCGGTTTGAGCGGGAACTTGGGCCCGTGTGGCCTGGGGGTTTTGTGATTGTTGTTGTTGACGGGGCGCGGAGAGAGAGCGTGCTGAGCTCTTACCAGCGTTGTCTTCCTCGTCGAAATCAGCCATCTTGACTGTTTGTGGGTGCCGAGAATCGAGTCGTGTCGAGTCTCGGGGAAATTCCTGCGGTCGGGTCTCGGTCGCAGTGCAGAGTTTTCACAGTCGCACACTAGCGAGGTGATAAACACTAGAGAATAAAGATTTTTTTAAGAAAATGGAGATCTCGTGAAGCGATGTCCTCGAAGATCTCGCTGCTAAATGCGGATTGGTTGATCCGGATGTGGGGTTGCTGCGGGACGGGCCGGTGCGCGTCCCACACGAGCGATGAAAATTCTGATTCGTCAGAAAAGTTGTTGTTTTGGGTGCTCGGAGTCCTCGAGCAAGGGCCTCATAACCTGTCAGTGATATGGAAGGCTACGCAGGAATGGAAAGGAAAATACACGATGAACTGTGTATTGGACTCTGGGGAAAAGAAGAAGAGAGAAGACTATGGCTAAACTATCTAGAAGTCCTGGGACCCGGTGGGGTCACGTGAGCTATCACATGCTAATCACGTGACCACTCCAACAGAGCTGCTGACCTGCTCCAACTTTGCTCAAGTGTAGACCTGGCAGTGACCCGCGGGTGACCCTCATGACCCTCGGACCGCCCCGCCACTGGGGCGGTTCGAGGGTCCAACCTTCCGACCCTGAGGGTAGTCCACCTAGGGGTTGGACCCTCGGAGGGTGACCCTCAGGGTCACCCGCGGGTCGACAAACAGGACAAACAGGCAAATCTCGTGATATGCATAATTTATGTAGATTTGCCTTGTATTTTTGAGTATCTCAATTACAGTGACTGAACTTTGGAGAATATTTTATGATCATACAATGTTCCAAGGTTGTAAAAGCTTTTAAAGTACATTCTTGATTCTAGTTTCTATCTACTACATATCCATCAAGCCTTCTTGATACCTTTCGAACTCTTCCAGATGATCGAGGAAGAGGAAGTCCACCATCTTCATCGACATCATTCTCTGGATTAGATTGTATCTCATCACCTTCACTTAGTGTGCCACTTCTTTGTCTCCTCCCGAGAACAGTATTCAGGGATGGTTGTGAAACAGGCAGTGATTGGGTTTGTCCAACCACATCTTCCTCAGTATCACTAATTGGTTCAAATGAGGTAGTATCTGTACTACTTGCCTCTGTTGAAGCTGCGATCTCTTGGGAAGTGAGATACTCCTGGAGAATCAGCCGCTGGCTCTCCTGCAGATCAAATCTTGTTGTACACATAAACATCATGATGTCCTGAATTGTCTTCGGCTTCAGTGAACCTCGTCGATAATGACAAATATCGCGCGCAGAGTTGAATAGCCGCTCTACACCTGCACCAGTAGCTGGAATAGACATAATATCACGGGCAATGCTTGCAAGAATAGGCCATTTGTGGTGGCTATCTTTCCAGAAAGCACGAGGTGATAAACGCTGCAGTGCTAGATTTATACAAAAGTCAGTTAGATATAACGAATAGAGATATATACTAAGACTGACCAGAATCAAGATATTGAGTTAGCTCATCCTCATTTGGAGTACTAAACTGTAGAGAGTCATTCAACTCTAATGCAGACTCAAGCTCGGATATTCCAACTCTTGATGATAGACCATTTGACGATGACTGACTTTGCCTAATGTTGAGCTGCTCCTTATAGCGCTCAACTTGGGTCTCAAGACTGCCTCTGTAAATATCCTTCCAAGAAGTTTCAGTAGGATCTTCGGATTCCCATTCCTTTGTGGAAAAGAATTGGAGCTTTTGAGATGGAGACAAAATTGTACCAATAGCATAAAGATGCCCATCAATACTGTCTGTGTCTTTGTAGTATTTTGAAAGCTTTTCTGATGCAGCTTCAAGTGCAGATTGCATAAGTTGTTTCCAAGGAACTTTCTTCCGTCTTAGCGCAGCAATTGCACGCTCAAGATGGTCAAAAAGACGATTGTATATCGTAAAAACAAGATGAATACTTGAGTCTTTAGTCCGTGATACAAGACTGGTGAACCTGAAGAATGGCTCTAGAATAAAAAGCAGATACTCAATCTGCCTCCATTCTCCTAAGCTTAGTGCAAAATGAGGCTGCTCGTACTGTGAGCAGAAGGTATTAAAGACTGATTGTAGCCTCTTTGCCCGTCGAAGCATCAGAAAGGTTGAGTTCCATCGTGTTCTTACATCCTGGATTGGAACAAGTTTAGGCTCCTGATCTTGAAGGGCATAGAATGCATCTCGGCGCTGTGGGCTTGCATTGATGTAAATAGCAAGACTCCGAACCTATATAGGAGATCAGTATATAGAAGTAATATTGAGGAATTAGCTTACCTTATTAAGGGTATCTGCAATCTCATGCGTTCTTTGGCGTGCACGTAGCGCTCTCACACGATCATCAGACCAATTTAGCTCAGTAGTGTCATTACTTGGAGATGCTTTCATCTTCCCAAGCAAATCTGTGAGACTAATTTGGATAACATGAGCAATACACGGTACACGGATAATGGTAGAATCAGTGCTCGATTGGATAGACCTTGCCGAGTCGTTCACAGCTTGAACTAGTGTTGCATTGTTCGAGGCGTTATCAGTGGTAATTGTAAGTACTCGATCAAGAATATTGTGCTTTTGTAGTATTCGAGTAACWACTTCACCAAGATTCGCACCAGAATGGGTGCCAGAGAGTGGCTCAAAGCTAAGAAGAACCTCTCGGTACTCCCACTCTTCATCCAAAAAGTAGCCCGTGACTGCCATAAATGCCTGCTGAAATGGCGATGTCCAACAGTCTAGTGCAAGAGAGAGCTTTGCCTTTGGTGGTAGAGTTTGAAGTAGTCTCTCTTGATATTCATTGACAAAGCCCTTTAGCCGCTCACGGATAGTGCGTCGTGAAGGTAGTGCGTCGTGAAGGAATAG
>PKQL01000666.1:0-28830 GCA_002916455.1 Penicillium sp. CF05 | reverse complement strand
ATGTTAATAAACAGGATCGAACGCGACCTACGCCCACTTGCCAAGCAATGCCATGAGCGCCGCACCGCTGGAGAGCAAAAGAAGTGCTGCCAGAACCGTTTGAATAGGAGCTCTTCGCATAGAAGGGGTGAACATGAACTCGTGCGCCATAAGCTCGACAAGACCAACGTAAACGAGGATTCCTCCAGATATCGAGTCGAAAACACCATTAACGATCAGCGTTGTTCGACCGGTTGCTGGATAAGTTTTACGCACACCCAAGCCAATGGCAATAGCAATAGGAGTGGAAGCTCTATAAACGAGCCCCAGAATATACGGTGTCAGGAGTTTTGATTGCGGCCAAGGAGGGGTAGCAAGGCGAGAGCCCAAACCTAGCCCTTCAAAAGTCTGGTGGAAGACGATGACAATGTAGAGGGTTGTGAACTCTTCGCTAGATACGGCGGGAGTCAAACCGATAAACACAGAGTGAAAGACGATACCGAATTCTAAGATGAAGATAGAAGTCAGCTGAGCCATGTACCCTTCTATACCGGTTTTTTCGGACATTTCAGTATCCTGATGCCGCTAGGGTCGGTCTAAGTTATTATATCTCGGCACCACTCGATTTCTCTCATTAGTAGTGGTATCCTCATCGTCGTCTAAGTGTGAATGTATGTGATTCTCAATATCGCGCTGATCGTTTTGGCCAAACCGTGCGTATCGTATGACCATCAGCTCCACGAAGAATATGACAACGATAGTTATTAGGATTATACCTTTAACCTAGCAATATTCTGTGATAGCACCGGTCAAATAACTGTTTCTTAAAGCCTCCTCAGCTGGGCTAAGGAGGTGAATGAAGGCGGTAGCAATAATGACACTAGACCCGAAGTATTTGGCAACGAAAATGTCTAGGATGGGATTCCTGAACTACCAAATCGCCTTGCAACGACGGGGAAGACGGCGCCGAAAATCGAACCAACCAATATCACAAATATAAACGAACGTCACTGGTCGAGACAAAGGTTAGATTTCTCTTTCGCTTCTTATGGCCGGCTCTAACCAAACATCTCAGACAATTCCGGCCGGTGCAGCCTGTTCCCTGGCTAGCAACATGTCACAGATCCTACAAAGCCATCCGCCTTGGTCTTCTTACGGTCATGGTCAAGGTTCTTCTTCAACTTTGTTTTTCTTTCTTTTTTCTTTCGATGAGCTTTCTGCTAGTCATCCTTGCCTCTACATATAGACCCTATGAGACCACCAAATCTTCCTGGACCCTTGCGTCCAGAAACTGTCTTTCATCGTGAACGTGGTACTTTTTGAACGGGAATAATGGGACAACTTTATCAACCTGGTTAGTTGGATTAATTTTTGATACTTAACACTGGCGCTGATGTCCCTTCAGACTACGATTCGGATCTGGATCTTGAATCAATTTGGAGAGAAAATCCCAATATACCGACACCGCCGCCTTGCCTCGCAGAAAGCCATAGCACTCTGTGCTCAAACCAATCCCTCAAGGGATGGTTAGAGTACAGGAGTGTGTGTGTGTGTGATATCATTTACACTGTCCTCTCGCCGAAGCGATATGCAGTATACGACAACTATATATCCGAGTATGTACAATTAGGATGATCCACTTCCTGACAGTAACTTAGAGCCTCGTCACGGCCTATCGTGGCCAATTGCCGTTCCCATTGTTAGGCTGCCCTTATGGCGCACGACTGCGAAACCGCTGTGACGCCTCGGCGAAGTCCAGTACCGCCTGTACTGTCTTCGCTCGCGAGACGGTGTCTGGTTTACCTTTCTCACCTTCTTTTGAGCCTCCCAGCAGACTCGACACGCTGTTGAGCGCATCCTCGACTTGTCTTCTTAACTCCTCCCGCAGCTCTCGTAGCCTTGGGCATTGCATCAAGACGTGGGCGACTGTTTCCTGCGCGCCACATTCGCAGCGATCATCATCGCTGTAGCCAATCTTCTTGCGGTAGCTGGATAGCCAATTGTGGCCCGTGCGTAGCTGTGTCAGCAGATACGCGCGGTTCCGCGGTAGATTCCCGTATAGTTTCCTGGTGTAGCGCGCCGGAAGGGTCTCGTCAATCTTCCGTAGGTGCAAGCCTTTGGTGCTCGACTTCCATTCTTGCCTCCATTGAGCATGGATTTCACCGTGGATTAAGGCGTTCTCCCTCGACAGCAGTGGTCGGAAGGTGTGGGTTTTGCCCGGTTGCGCGGCATCCTTGGCGAGTCGGTCTGCTGTATCGTTGCCGGCGTTTTCACAGTGTCCTGGCATCCACTGGAGGCGGAGCGTTATGTGTTTTGCCTGAACCTCGGAGGCTGCTTGGAGAATTGCATGGACGATTTGTTGGCCCGACTTGTTTTTCACATTTTGAATTGTCTGCAAAGCTGATCTGCTGTCGCAGAGAATTGTTGCGGCTGTGTGTATGTTGTTTCCGGGGCTTGAACGTTGGTGAGCCAGATTGTATACCATGTTGACCGCGTAGAAGATGCCAATGAGTTCCGCTACATGGACCGACCACCGGTCCATTGGCCCCACCTGAATCTGTTGAGACTCTATCGCCTCCTCGTCATCATTGAGTGTGACCACGGCCGCTCCTAGGTGACCTTCGTGCCCTGAGGCGTCTGAGTAGACGACGATATCCGTTGTGTTCCTCGCAGCCTCTGCCCTTTCCCTTGCCGTTTCCCGGTCGTGCTCAATCTCAATCTCGGTAAAGGGATTTACACGCCACGGGGGCAGCGGGCGTGGGTCGATCGTTTCCAATTCGTTGAGTCTGTCGACGTCCATGGTCTTTAAGGCTTCCGCTAGGGGAAATCGGGCGTATGATCCCACATTGTTCCTACGACTCTGGGCTCTTGATAGGCCACTCCAAATTGGATGGTCACGAGGTAGAGTGTGTAGTCTCGCTATGGTACGCTGCGCTCGGTAGCGAAGGCGGAGGTGCGTGGGGAGTATGTAGGCTTCGACCTCCAGTGTTGTGGTTGCTACCGTTCTGAATGCCGATAGGATCCTGATCAACACGGTTCTCTGAACTGTGTTCAAGTGACGGAGGTGAACTTTGTCCCGGAGCGGGTCATGCCAGACTGTCGATGCATAGTCCACGATGGGCGTGACACATGCTTGGTAGAGCTGTCGCATCTGTTCTGGGCGCAGGTGCCGTAGCCCACTTAACGCGATAGCCGTCTTGGTGGCGCGTTTGATGGCCTGTTGAATGTGTTCTTTCCAGCGAAGTCCCTGGTCGAACACCACCCCTAGCAGCTTGGCCGTGGGTGATGGCTTGACATCGGCTCCATCAAAGGTGATTTGTCCTTCAAGGTGTTCTCCCCTCTTTCTGGTGATGTGGATGAGCTCGGTTTTCTCCGCAGCGAAGCAGGACCCGGTTCGCCGCGCCCATTCCTCGATGCGAGGGACATCCTTAGACTGTATCTTGACTAGGTTTTCCTCGGCCGACCCGCCCACTCGCCATCGGAAGTAGTCGTCAATGAATGCCGACGCGCCTCCGTGTGAGTCGACTGGCTGGTCCACGAGATCGGCGTTGAAGAATGCAAACAAGATGGGGGAGAGTGGCGACCCTTGCGCTAGACCTGCATTCATCAGTAGCTCTGTGTCGGTGCGGAAGTCGTCGAATCCAATGTTGGCGTGCCGGTCACTCATAAAGCTTGCAATCCATTTCCTTGCCACCTTCGGTATTCCTCTAGCCTGTAAAGAGGCGTCTAGGCTTATTTGGTTCACTCCGTTGAAGGCGCCTTTGAGGTCGAATGCGATTAAAGTCACCACCTTGTGTTTGTACCACGCCTTGTCGATCGCATTAGACAGCACGAGCAAAGCTTGCTCGGTGGTTCTGCCCGGACGGCCGCCGAACTGGCTATTCGGCAGCAGGCTGTGCTTTTCCGCTAAGTAGGACAGCCGGCGGGCCATCACTGCTTCAAGAAGCTTGCCCAGCGTGTTCAGCAATGAGATTGGGCGGTAGGCGCCGGGCACTGCGTAGTCTGGTTTGCCTGGCTTCCGCAACACAATAATCTTCGCACTGCGCCATTGTTTTGGGTGGTGTGCTAACTCCACGCACGCCTTGAAGATGTCGGTGATAAGTGTTTTTAAATGTACCCATAGCTTCTTCCAGACCAGCATCGGCAGATTGTCTTCCCCTGGCGCAGTAGCGCCTTTCGCCGCCTTCAGTGATCGCTCGATCTCGAGTTCGGTGATAGGGTGCCACGGGAGTTCCGACTGTGACAAGGTCGGTGGGCTGGGGTCGGGTGAGTTCGTTGCAGGGAAGAACGCGTTAAGGAAAGCCTTCGCTTTGTCCTCGTTCTGGACGAGCTCCTCCGAACCAACTCGTAATGCTGGGATACAACTCCATGTTTCTCGAGGCTTCATGTAGGTCGCAGCTTTCCAGAGCTTTCCTTCGCCTGCCTCGTCTAGAAACTGTCTCCAGTGTGATGCTTTGGTCTTCTCGATCGTCCGGGTCCACGCTCGACGCTTTTGTTGCATGGTCCGAAAGGCGGCAGTGGTGCTGGCGTGGTCTCGTCCGAGCTCCGCGCAGCTCGCTTGCCACCTCCTGCGCAGTTGGTTGACTTCGACTTGTTGGGCCTTGAGATCCGGTGTGAACCATCGTTTGGAGTATGGTGTTGGGCGTGTGTCCGGTGTGAACCGGTCAACGGCTTGGGCCGTTGCTGATATGAATTCTTCCACCACCTTGTCAAGTGTTGGCCGGGTCTTAATGACTTTCCATGGTCTCATCTGCTGGGTTACTTCCTCGCCGATTTTCGCCCAGTCCGCGCGCTCATACGCTTTCCTCGACTCGGTGTTTGGCCTACTTTGAGCTTGAAGATTCCATTCAGAGTAGGTAGCGCGATGGTCGGAGCCATAGTTCTCGTGGTATAGATGGCATTTGATGAGCAGATCTGGTCTGTCTGTCGCTGTCTGGTCGATGGTCGAGTTTTGTCCTGGATTATGCAAAGCCCAGTACGTCGCCGTACCCCGAGGGAGGCAGCTGGAGAGATTGTGGGTTTGGAAAAAGGTGATTAGGTCGCTGGCGTCTTCGATAAATCTGGGTGGGATGTGATTGCCGCCCCACATTGGGTGATGCCGGTTGAAGTCGCCGGCAATAATAATGCTGGTAGCTCGCTGTTCGTTTCGCATAGCGGCCGTGATGGTATTTTCTATTGCTGAGAGTGCCGGCACTGCTGACGCGTCGTCGGCTGTAAAGAGTGGTACTGGAGGTATGTAGACAGAAAAGAAAAGTGTTTGGGAGTCGGCGGTCCAGATTTTGATGGCTGCTACATCCGGGTGATCGCAGGGTATCTGACGGTGTGAGGAGGTGGACATTCGCCTGTTCACGTAGATGAGGCTGCGGAACCGAACTGCGTTGGTTGGTGCGGTGGGTCGATATAGTCGCCAGGCGCTGTGATTGACATGAGTGCGATAGGTCGTAATAGATGGCTCCTGGATCAGAAGAACATCTAGATCTTGGCTCTGATGGTCGTTGATTAGTGCTTCCATTCTCGGTGCCGACTTCATCATGTTCAACTGTAGAACGCGCAGGTTTCTCTCTAGCATCTGGTGGGGTTGGAGGTCGCAGGAGTTGGGCATTGTCGATCGCCGGTAGGGTGTTCGCCACTACAATCGAGACATCGTGCTCTCACTCCCGGTGGGTATCGTTCACGCTCATGCTGCCCTGCGCAATGTCCGCATCGTGGTGTTTCCTTGCACGTCCATGCCAAGTGTCCGAACCGTTGGCACCGGAAACATCTCTTTTTCTTGATCTCGCGTCGTTCAACATGGGGAATGTAATGCTGGCTGACAACGAAACCGCTGTGAAGCATATGTTCTGCTCCCTCTGCGGAGTCGAACCAGATTCCTAACGACGCGAATTTCCCTAGCGCCTTGTCCTTCGCTTTCATCCAGGCCAGTTCTTCGATGTGGAAACCGTGTTCTGCCAGGTCATTGTCTTTGATGATTTTCTCTGCTGCTTGGGTGGCACCTGTTTCCAGGTCGAGTTCCTCGGTGGGGGTGCGGTGTACTACAACACCGAACCGTGGTTTAACCAGCTTCGTGTTATTGCCCAATTTATATAGCCATTCAGTATTATTGCGAGCCATCTCAGCCGACTCCACGGTTTTGAATCGGATGAGATAGCCGGTCTTGGTGGTGCCAATGCCAGCCACTTGGGCGTTTTGCGTTGTAGTGTCGCTCTGCAATGCCGTGCGGATGTGGGTGTTGACGGCATCGGTGGGGAGATATCGTCCAAATACGTTTCCGTCGCTGTTTTCGTTGTCTCTTGGGTCGACAAAGGTTCTCTGGGTGCTGATTCGGACGCAGTTTTGATCTTTCTTGGGTTGTTGGTGGTTCAGCAGGGGTGTGGCATTGCCGCCGTTGGCTGCGACTGCCGCCCAGGTCCTAGTCGCCGTCACTGCTGAGCCGCTTTCAACCTGTGTTCGTAGCGCTTTCACTTCCTCATGAAGCTTCTCGTTCTGTTCCTGGAGGACATTCTGGTTGTGTTTGATCTCCTGGAGTTCGTTTTGGGTAGCTGCGATGGTCGCTGTTTGGTGGCGGATGACGTCTTTCAGCGTGCCGATCAGTTTCCACACCTCCTTGGTGGTGATTCGACCGGCTGGATCCGACGGAGCGAAGGCATCTCCACTCCGGGTTCGCTTCCGGTTGTCGATAGTGGTTCTAGTTTCGAGGTCTTCCTCAGTGAAGCCGATGGTGGTTTCTTGGGAGTTTGTGGGAGGACACTCGGGCCCTCCCGCGGGTGGGTCCGCCATCAGTCAGGGGTTAGTTCCCGCTCGGTACACAACGTCGCAGATTTATATCGTCGTAATATCAACCACAACGCCCGACTTCGATTCATATACAGGATCGAGACCCCCTTCCCTACAGTGGAATTCGAAATCAGTTTTAACTCCAAACTCTTACGATTTAATTCCCGGACCCTGAGTGGAGACACGCTAGTCTAGTTTTAGCTCTGCTGCTACAGTATCGTATTGCACCCGGAGAACGAACTCAATCGCTGTGCACACGCTCAAAGCGTGATATAGCATCAATCGAAATATCTTTCTATAAAGTAGCTAGGCYCTAAAAGTTTCGCAGATAAACTGTGACATGCCCATGGTTGCGTTCCTTGGCGATGGCATACGCCGTTTGGCCATTCGAATCTTTCAGTCGCTTTTTCACACCACGCCGATTGGCCAACAGCTGCACAACCTTATAATGCCCACCAGCCGCAGCCCACCAGAAAGAAGTTCTCCCCTGGTCGTCCACCGCATTCACATTTATGTTGGGATACTCCAATAATATTTTGACAATTTCAACCCTGCCTAGAGCCGACGCAAACATTAGCGCAGTAAAGGAGGAGCAATGGTTTTGGTCATTGATCAGCAAAGATTTTTCGTAGCTGACTAGGAGATGGACAATGTCGACATGCTCCATAATTATTGCGACCTCAAGTGGCGACGTCCCCGATGGACTTATTTGGTTAATATCGGCTGAATTCTGCAAGAGAAATTCAACCGCTGCAAATTGTCCTGCGCGACATGCTGACCAGAGCGGCGGAAATGCATCGGTAAAGTGAGGGCTCTTATGAAGCCCTGGCTGTCGGAAGAGGACTTTGATCAAGTCTAAGGAGCCATTCGCAGCGGCCTTTGCCAAAGGTGTCTGGCCCAGCTTGTCGGCGCAATTGAGGTCCAGATTTGTTTGCTGCAAGAGGAGCTCAACCAATTTTACGTCGGAATTGCTCACCGCATACCATATTGCAGTGCGTCCATTCTCATCTTGGTAATTCAGGTTGATGCATGGACTCAAAAGCAAGGCTTCAATGACAAGCAGCCTTTTTTTGATGGGGAGGAAACGGCCGTGTCCTTTGACAGCCAGAAGCAACGGGGTTTCCTGTCGACGGTTGAAACAGTTGACGTCAACTCGAGGATTTCGTACAAGCATTTGGATTGCTCCATAGTCGCCAATTTCTGTCGCTAGGTGCAGTGGTGTTTGGCCATGATGGTCGCAGATGTTGACATTTGTTCGCTCATCAGACAAAAGAAGTTGGAAGACATAAGTTTGGCGACAGGTCAGCGCAATTGAAATGGGCGCAATCCCGTCCAGTGATTGGTTATTGAGATCAATGTTCGGTACATTGAGGAGCCGTTCGATAATACTGACGCTTCCATGCAGAACAGCGATCGAGATGGCACTTTCTCCCAAAGTATTACGCTGTATGACATTCACTGAATGATGGCTTAAGAGCAAATCAACAGCTTCTGAGTACCGCAACTTTGTAGCCAACATGAGTGGTGTAAGGCCAGAAAACTTTCGGTTGACATCTGCCTTTTCCCAACCCAGAAAGTGTTGGACGATGCCTAAGCTTCTATGTTCGATTGCCCAATGAATTGGCGGGGTGTCTTGAAAGTCTATGCAATCAATGAGGCTCTTACTGAAGACGCCGTAGGATTTCCGAGATGTGAGACACAGACTTCGAAGGTCTTTCTTGTCGATGGACTTGCCAATCCACAGAAGTAGTTCTAGTGGAAGTCCCAAAAGCGGCATCTCGGCAGATTGCGTGAACGTATAGGTAACGACTACCTATGCAGATGATAATAAAAGGAGGGCTCAGAGTAACAATTTAGAGATCAAGTTTGCCGCCGCGAGTGGTTGGCGGAGGAGCTTGGGAGGCGCATTTCTTTGTGGTGCTGGCTTCTATTTAACTATTTTTGAGGGCATATCATCGCAGCCAGTGCACTAAATAACGATATCACCGACACGGAGTTACCTAAAAGTGTTGAGTCACCAGCTCCTAGGATCGTGCTACTTGCTCCTGGGACCCTGCGACTGGTTTCTAGGAGCCCTAAGAATCCCGGGATACGGTTGTAGTGTTCCCAGGAAACACTCACCGATTCCTGGGAGTTATGCATCGTGCCTGAGACTCTAATATGACGGACATACGAAAACCGAGTCACCTAACTCCTACGATCTCTGTTTCTTGTCTCAGGGCCAAGTGGCGCCATCGTGACCAACATACAAAGGTCAAGCGCCTCGCCAGCCATATTACAAGTTCCTCCAACCCACAAGTGTACCGTCTTCCAGTTACATCCAATATTAGCATTTCTCGAGCATTCAACTTTGCTCTAATCTGTTAACGGCTCCCACTTCCACGGATTCTATCCTATCATTTTCGTTCAAGAAACAAACAATGGGCCAATACTGGCTGGTGGTTTGCCCGTCCAAACGCGAGTACACAACACAGTCATTTGGTGGGAAGTTATCAGAGTTGCTCTTTTCGTCGTGGTCCAACATACTGCGTGACCTGATTGAAAACGAGTGGGCTGGCACTCAGCTCATCTGTATTGGGGATTACTTAAATCCAGAAGACCTCCCTGCCACGATTCAACAAGACAAGTTCCAACTGAGTTCCGCTGAGACCGGTGCAACATCCGAGCCCCTCCGCTACGATGTCGTTGAGAAAACGTTTGAATTTTGGTCTTACGAAGAAGAGAAAGCAGCGACTCTCACGGTCATGGAAAAACCTTCGAATCCCAAAAGTCGAGTCCTGAGGAACTTAACTACCGGTGAATATTTCTTTGAGGACGCGTTGCCATCTGGAATCACCATTGGCCACATAGTTCTGATGAGTATCTGTTGGTCGTCGGAAAGTTCAACAGGCATTACGGGCGGAGCATATCTGGCCAAGGGAGTCTGGGCTGGCCACAAGTTCGACATTGTAGATGCCGACATGGTGGAACATATGAAGAGAGAATGGGAAGATGTCACCGAGGACGTCCTCGATGACGTTCAGGCTCTGTGGCCGAGCGATTTCGGACACAACTCGGAAACTGAATGGAGAGTTTAACACGTCCTGTGTGCGACCTTCAATCCCTGAGTTTCCTTAAACACAACGCTTCAATCGATTGCCTACTCGAATTTGCTCGTCATAACTAGCCGACGGAATGTATGGAAAATTATTATTCGAACGATAAGAGTAGAAGTTCATTCAGTAGTAAGGCTTTTAACTTAGACAAGAAGTTTCAATTCGCCTGGATAGAGTGCTCGACTGAGTGAACCATTAACTTGCTTCACAGGGTCATGTTTCACAGAGAGTAACCCGACCAGCAATAATCCCTGCGCTGAATTCGAAGGTCTTTTTCGACGAGATAATTGCCAATCCACCAAATATTTCCAGTGAGAGTCCCAGAAGCGACATCTTCGGAGAGTCAATATAGTGGTCTAAAGTGGATGGTAAAGAAAAGAGGCTTCAAAGTAGATGAGACTGAGGGTTCGTGACATGATATGAAAAGGAAATCACTTTCTGAGATACTACTAACTCTAGTTTCTGTACTTGGATCAAGAGGTGGGTACAGGATTGTGCGATAACTCGCAGGTTGGACAATAAACTTGGGTAACCCATTCATCTCACAGCTTAAAAACAATCAATGTACTCTCTGTTCCGAATTCTGGAGTATTAACCCCACCTTCAGGTGGGACAAGAAGGCCGTCTCCGGGAGCACCCAGTTGGTCATTAAACAATGAGTTGGCTCAGAAATCCGAGTACAGAAGAGTAACCAAATCTTTACCTCCCGAATTTGAGGTATGCCAATTGTGAAATCAATAATACAAAATAAAAAAATAAAAAAATACTAAATTCGTTGCTTTAACCACACAGTGCAGTTGACCGTTTCTCGTCGGAGACATCCAATGTTTACACATCGGTTGGCTGTCACAAAAGAAAATTCTAGCATAACTAGGCCTCAGCTTGATGCGTTAATACAATATTGTTGACCGGCTCCTCGACCTTTGTTTGGGAAAGTCAACCTCTCTTTGGTGCGGCAGGCATCAAGATGGCCATGTCAATAAACTTACCAGGGATAGTTTCAGGTCTTTCTGGGCCATGAACTCTGAAGACCACGGTTTCTGGAGTGCGATACTGGTTTTCAACGCTTAATACTGTACTCATCCGAAGCCTTTGAGAATCACTGAGAGCTACTTAATCTAAACCTGCCGCTAATTAGTGCGTTGATCTCCTTCAGCCATTCCCAACGGTGACGCTTTGGGGCATTTCTTAACATGGCGTCCATACCGCCCACCCCGTCCAATCGGACTAAATCAGTCAAAAAGTCCATGCGCCAAAAACAAGGTCGTCGCAAATCAAGTCTAATGAAAAAAGCGTCCGAATATAGCAAGATGTGCGATGCAGATGTCTGTGTGGGCATACGCCTTCGGGAAACCGGCCAAGTATTTATCCTATCAGCGGATGCTTCGGGATTTTGGGCTTTCCTTGGCTCGCAATTAGTATGTCTCCAACTATGCCTGTGGTGAAAAGACGACTGACCTATCAAGAACTCCTACTATCCAGATCCAAAGCTAGTAACAGACCAGGATCTGGAGCAGGTTGATAAAGATACACCTGAACCTGAGCAACATACATGAAGTTGTAGGACCAAAGCGAAACTTCCACCAGACCAGAACTTTGCAATCAATATTTTTTGTGCCGTATCCTCGGTCCGTGACTTGAAACAGCCATTATCTCAATAGTTTCGAAGTCACTGAGGCCCTGAGGGTAAAGCACGATGACTTGTGGTTACAAAGGGTACTCAAGAGTTCGCTGTAAATTCCGAAGACATTCACGATTCCTAGTAGGCCTGAGGGAAGGGGAAAGTAGATAGCCTATGTAGTCAGCTTATCGCGTGCGTAATTCAACCGTGGTGGAGACAAAGTGGCTTCTAGAGGTATAGAAAAGCCAGTACATGAATTAATGAGAAGCTCTCGTTAAAAGGTTGGAGAACTAACGTAATTCACTCCCGAGCTGGCCACACCCCCGAGCTGGCCACCCCAAAACACATAGTAAAAGCGATAAATTACAACTTAGTATCTCAACAACCATATCTTTATTTTATCTCTTTATTTCACGATAGTCATTGATAAGAGTAATTGGCGTTCTATATCAATTTCAAAGATAGCAAAATACTATACAGTAGGGACTACTTTCGCCTTCCATGTCAAAGGGTGTCTTTACACTTTGCCCACGTTGGGGAGTGATAGATAATACCCTAGGAGCATAGAATATAGGATCAGATATTATCTGGCACTGATTTGGACCTCTAAATACCCGTTGCGTTTCTTTCATCACCATTGTGACTGCGAGCAATTTAGCTATCCCCCACTCAATTCGGTTAGCGTCTTTATCTCCGTAGTTCACAGTGACGCTAGCCCCAAACTGGTAACTTTTAAAGTTGTGGACCGAGAATATGCCAAGGAAAGGACTAAGAACACAGAGTATATAGTATTTGCAGTGCGAGGCTTGGTCCTGCTTGGTTTGGGCGGGACAGTAATTGCGGGACGAGGCGTGCAACGGTCGTGGAGAACGACTCTGAGCAGAGTACAGAGAAACGCTAACTAACCGCTTTCAACTCAATGTGCCCCACATCAGTCCCTCTCATTCGAAATCAATAAAATAGATACCCCACCTCATGGCTTTTGGCTACAGATCACACTTAACAAGATTTTGGAGACGTCTATTACTGCCGTATTTGTGGAAGAGTGGCTCTGCAGTAATCGGCGTCCCGCATACTCCACAAGACTATATAGATCTGTTTACCCTATGGGAAGCCACGGTTTTGAGATGTGTGGAAAAAATCCGCAAAAGCGCAGTTAGATGAGCGGGATGCAATATGTCCAAGCTTCTGGTCTAAACACGAGCGATTGCGACCGTTCATGCTGGAAGCACCGAGGCCTAGCAAATCCATGCCTGCACCATATGCACTGTGTTTTTCCCTTTCAACGGCTTCATGTTGTATCTATGTATACACAAATAATCTTGAGACTGAGGGTCTGGCTTCTCATCGGTGGGCCTGTTTGAGACAAATCTATATTGGCCGCCGAAGAAAACGTACCTTGATCCCATGTTGTCCCAAACACCTGAACCTAGACATGCTTGCCACTGAAGGCAATATAATGATGTTACCGCCAGTATCAGCAACCGCCTCACACAGCAGATTCCTTCCACCAGTGTATTCGCAGATGACGGCCGCTTAAATCAAGTATGCAGCAACTTCCGCGTTTTATCAGAAGCCATTCGTTTCTGACTTCGGAAACCAGACCATGCAAGGCTCACCGCAAGGTAAAAATGAGGCTTCCCCTATAGTGAAGCTGGACCTAGTTTGACCAAGTACTGTAGCGGCCTTTCCCTACGGACTATTTAAAGAACTGACAAAGTTCTTTGTTGATTTGCCTTCTCATAGTAACCCTAAGATTCCCTGGTCATGGCCTCCGTTGTGGACAACCATATAAGTATGCCAGTGAAGATAGGATCGGAAAAGTCTCCACTTCCTGGAACAAACCCTGTGCTTGTTCCGCCTTGCTCAGCTGCGGATGTGACCCCGCGGATGTATAGAGCCAACCAGGTATACCATGCCAATGAAACTACCTATGCCAGAATGCTTCGGGAAGAAGCACAAATGGACATGCGTTTCAGTATCACGGTTGGTGCGGCTAACTGGGCACTGCTGGCCGGCTATCTGGTCATTCCGGGCACGTTCACTTCATTGCAGACCTCAAACCAGGTTGAAAAGACGTTACAAACCAACAGGGCCGGCCGTGCGGTTCTACATATGATCCAGAACCCCCCATTACTTGCTATTGCGTGCTTGCTTTTTGTTAGTGGAATTGCGGCTCTCGTGTGGCTGATGCATTTCCCAAAGCTCAGGGGAAACTACCCCTGGCTGATCAACAAAGTGTTTGTGTAAGTGAGAAAATCCTAAGTAAGAAGCTAGACCCAAATCTAACCCTGAACTAGACCTCTATGCCTACATGCTGCTGCGGGGCTGCTGGCCACTGTCATCAATGTCTGTACATCTCAAGGTGGGGATTGGTCGGTAATGGCTATTATAACAACTGTTGTTACTGGAGCAACTCTTCTAATTTGTTCAGCACTTCTTGCGCTTTACAATTTCTTCAAGCTGGAGCGGGTCAGAAAGGAAGACGAAATTATTCGGCGTTCTCGAGCCTCTATAGCTCCTGGTACGTGATAAAAGAGTTTTTCGAAGGGAGAAGGGCATGTGGTCTGAAGCATTACTGTTGCATTGGTACTGGTCTTTCCCATCCTCTTCATCTTTTAGATTCTTTGCCTGTCGAGTTTAGGCGTGAAATTTCACAAAGAGTGTACTTAGATCTTTGAGTACTTCCCAATACTTCTCTCATTCATCATGTCGTGCAACATTACTTCTTGTTCAGTTTTCCGATTCCCAATTACTATTCATCACGTGTCCGTATCGACTAATCACATTGGTCCGAACCCAGAAAAATAGCACGTTCTTTTGTAAAAGACATTGTCGTACAGAAGCCCTCGATGGTCAGTAGATTGCTAAATGGCCCTCTATGACGCTACTCTTGCTCAAGAGCAAAGACTATCTACATGAGGCTGGATGGAGCTCCAGGCCAAGTCAGTGTTATCTTAAAGTGAGCAGATTCTCAGAATCAGATGCACAACCTCGTATGAGTCCAATCTCCTGCTGGAAAAAATAACACAAGTAAACTTTGAATTTTGCGAAACGTTAATTTGGCTTCCTCTAATTCATAGATTTGAAACCTGGCCAACATACCCAGTAAATGAGTTCTTGAGGTTAACACATCTGCGTGCGTCAACCAAACAATCTACTGAGCATGGTTGCAAATAATATTCAGAGGAGATATCTAGTGGCAAGTAGATAGTCAAGAAGAGTGGTCAAGAATGGTCAAGAAGAGTGGTCAAGAAGAGTGGTCAAGAAGAGTGGTCAAGAAGAGTGGTCAAGAAGAGTGGTCAAGAAGAGTGGTCAAGAAGAGTGGTCAAGAAGAGTGGTCAAGAAGAGTGGTCAAGAAGAGTGGTCAAGAAGAGGGGTTAAGAAGATCTGAACTAGTGATCGATGATTTAATCGGATCATGCTGGTCATCAAGCTTGGTGATTCCACCATTTGTTCAACGCAAGCACTCTTTCTCTAAACATGTTGACAAATAAACCCCGATTCAGGAACTTCCTGCGCACTAGACGGACACCTGCCAGCAAAGAAAAAGACGGGCCTTTGTCTGGCATGCGTGGGATAACTGTCAATTGTGAGCATCTTTCATTAACATCACCCTTGGAATCTGCGGTGTGCAACTATTCTTTATACTTCAGAACTCGTAACAGAAACATACGAGGTGATAAATAGGCAACATTTGCTATCATTTTCAGTCAGTCAAATCCCAAATGTGGGTATGGGCTATGAGGTTTTACATAATATGCCTATTATATCATGGGTTCGGGTTATTATTCACCTTCTGTCTCAGGCGGGCTTGATTTCAAAGCGGAGTCAACACTGAGCAGACTGCGGGATTATCCAGCTCTGGTGATCAACCGCATGGACCTGGTCTCGCGTGCATGAACCGTGGGAGCAATGACGTGCTTTGATACGATGTCTGTACGCAATGCGGCCATCAACCGCATCCGTACAAAAATCCAGATTCCAACCGCACTTGGCAGTGGTGTAGTCTCATATTGGCTAGGCTCCGTATTTTAACCGTTCACTAATACAGATACAGTCGATGTCATGGATCGTTCCGAGCTCTCTTACGCTCGTCGGCCGTTGAAAATGCTACCGGCGAGTCGACAGCAGAAACACCTCTCGAAGACACATACACACCAGTAGAAGAGACAAGTGTGCCAACAGCACCTCCGCAGAGGTCGGCCAACCCTATATCTGAGACCGAAAGAGATAATGAAATGCGGAAGAAAACGGGCTAGTTGTAGATCTTTTAAGGTACTTTGTTCTATACTCCGCAGTTCTACTCTACAATTCATGAATGCCACTCCTGTTTCATGTTCCAAGACATATTATAGTGCTTAAGTACCTCTATGTGTATTGAATTTCCTTTGCCGGGTGAGGCTTCCCATCTAAGCTGCGGGCCTTGTAAGGGCGTTCAGGGCCAGGTGTTGTATTTATTGGTGTTCTACAAGTATCTCCCACACTTCGATCAACATACACTCGATTTATTCTATACCTAGGTTCCAGACCTCAAGCAATAAATAACCCAACATCAAGCCCGACACTCAGTATGTCAACCTAGAGCGTTAATCTGGGGTGTCACCTGCAACCCCTCTGACAACATAGTCAAACCAGCCGGCTGCAGCTGGTCAACACAGGCCTCCGCCGGCAGGGTGCCCACATAAGCATTGAAGTTATAGATGCCATAGACGCACGTGTCGACAACATCCCTCAAACTCGTCCCGGACAGAGCTTCAACCGTCCCGAAGCCGCGGATGACTTTGAAACTCTGCGCGCCCACACCCATCGGCACCGAGTGTGACCAGATCCCCGGAGGCGCGATGTAGGTCTCAGTTATATCACCAGACTGCACCCGCACCATCGCGGGCAACTTCAGCATCGTGACGACAAACACCTCGTCTTTCATTGTGTCGGCGCCGTCGGGCCGGCCGCGGGTGAAGTCGCCACTGGCGCTGTCGGAGCTGCCTTGCATTGTTGTGTCTGTTGGGTCGCAGTTGACGCTCTTCAGGGTTGGCCGGTACCAGTAAACCAGTTTTTCTTCCTCTATGAATTTGATGGGCAGTCTCGAACCTGCTTTGTAGGCGGCGATAAAGGGCTTTGCCATGTCGAGCCAGCCGTTGTGGGGCCTGTTTCCTTGGTGAGTTGATGTTTATATTAATTTGGGTAGGGTGCGGTATCTACGTACATGTCCATCACCCACTTCGAGGCACCGTCGTCTGTATGTGGTGATGACAGCGGGCCGATATAGTGTGACTCACCATAGTCATTCCAGGTGATGATCTCCACAAAGTGAGGGCTGAGACGTAAGATTTCTCTCCACCGGTCATACCAGAGGAGGTCGGAAGGGAACACCCAGTTCTTGCTGTACGAGACCTCGGGGCCATAATGAGTCGAGAACCAAGGCGAGATAGCTATTCGTCAGTCAGAAATTACGCATACAAGAACCAACAAACTCCAGCTACTTACGCGCAATATATGGTTTCCCTTGCAGAGAATCCTCATAAGCCTGGTCGCTATCTGCAACAGTGACCCTCTGCTCACCAGTCGGAGCCCTGTTATTACCATTACTGTCCCAACCCATCCAGTTCAGCGCACCATCTATCTTATCGAAATCACCCTGACCGGGATGGAAATTCGGCGCAAAGAATATTTCACTGCGAGCAGAGGATCTGATTGCATCGACATTAACCCCATCGCCGGTGAACGACGACACAAAGACTTTCTCATCGACCATGAGCTGCGCTGGATGACTTGCATACTGCGCGATCTTGGCGCCGACTTCGCTGCCCTGGCTGGCCTGCCACCAGTTGAAGTCGAAGGAGATGAATACTTTCATGCCATTTCTGGCAGCAGATTCATAGGCGTAGTACAGCTGGGTGTCGGTGTAAGGGTCGGTGCCGATATTTAACGCAAAGGCATCGATGCCTGCGTCTCTGGCACGCCTCATATCATCGTCATAGTCGCAGGCGCTTTCGCGACTGCCCATCTAGATAGTGTTAGTGTTTTATGACTTGGCAATGCGATGAATGTGTAACTTGCCATAAAATGGCAGAAAACCAGTCTGTTTCCTGCATTTTCATCGTTAGACGACATGGTGGTAATGAAGTCGACTAGAGTCGGGGAAGCAAAGGTGAAGAAGGGCAATAGGCAGGCCACGAATAGGTAGAACATGGCTTTCTGAGCGGAGAAGAAATCCTAGTACCAGCCAAGGAATATCTCCAACTCTGTGAAGCTGGACTATGAAGATAAAAGGAATGAAAGATGTATCCAGCTTAATGGACGACTACAGGAATGAAGAATGAAAGACCGTATAAAGATATGACATCAGACGAGATAAAAAAGTCTTGAATGTTTTTGGCGCTTTGTTTTACAATGCCACATTTTCTATGATCAGATCCACTCTTTGTATGCGTTAATGGACAATAGATCAATTAGACAATGAAGCCCTAAAGTGGGTGCCTGCAATGAAAAAGAATTCTTACTGCCATGTCAGACGAGGGTCGACTCTTAGATTTCGACGGGACCAGGAAGGCAAAAGGTGCTTTTCTACGATCTGGTTAGTTGAAATAGAATGAGCCCAGGGGGACAGTAATCTGACTACAGGGCTGTAGGGCTGTCGGATTGGCTGAATAACGCCTCCAACAGCCCAGCGGCTAATCCACGTTCCATGTTTGACCCCTTGGGATAACAAAGAATACCTTGTTTAAAGTACTGAGCTATTTCAATAGATCTCATCTTGAAACATCTTATTCAATATCAGAGATTAGGGCTCCATGTCCATTCATTAAGCACCGCACGGTGTTCCCCATGTACAATCGTTGGTGGGGTGCCACGGTGTTTAATACGTTTCAAATCCAGACATACATAGTTAAGACTTGGAGAATACTTGAATAGTTTATCTCGGCCATTTATTATCAATATAAGATCTTCTTGATACTAGAGAATACAAAATGAAAACCTCCAAGTTCCCTGCTCTACAATCACACGCTAGATGCTCATCTCTCGACATGATATTCTACCTCCCCGTGCCCGTGAGAGTAGCCTAGTAATAGTACTTTGAATGAAGCCTTGCGACGGATATATGCCGTTCGAGATTCCTGGCATCTGCGTGGACGTTATGTTCCGCGTACAAGTGCGGATGGCATACAACAGATGCAACAAATTCGTAGAAGGTGACCTCGGATATATAATGCATAGTATGACTTGAAGTTTCAACCTCGAACCTAGTGAACATGGCAGTCCACGGCCTAGGCAAGCCCTTCGCGCTCGCTACCTCTTGCTGATGTGCCATAAATCCAACACCCGCATTTTCACGCGTAAAAACGCGTCCTTTGCCCGGTGATAACCGCGTTGCGATGAGCGCAAAGTGCTACTTCCCAAAACGGGGGTTCAACTTCGGATCCACTCAACAGCACCCATTGGCCGGAGCGCTCAACGCGAACACGCGAGCACATTGTCAGTCATGCCACCTCGTCGCGTAGCGGAGCCTGCGATATTCCTAGCGCCATGCTGTCTGTGCTATCACCAGATTCACCTTGCCTGCATCCATGCAAATTTGGCCTACTCCGCTCCTGGGATTGATGATCCTCTAAAACCTGCATAGCTTTGGTGATCCCATTTGTGACACGGACTAACCCATCTTCTAGGTGACTTGCTCGAGATGAACTACTACCCAGCTCGTCCTGAAGCCGACGAATTTTTGCGTGTAATGTGCGATTCTCGTCGAGGGACTCCTGAAGATGGATGCTGGTGCGGCCGAGCTCGTTCTTCATTCGAAGATTGGCGCATTCCAACTCGCGGATCTTTGCCGTAGAAGAGCCGCTTTCCTCCTCGTCAGTACGGGCTGACCCAGACTATATCCAAATCTAGTATTGCGTTGGCCAACTGTAGGGCTTGCAAGGCTCACGTCTTCTCTTGGCAGATGGTCTCGTTCTAACTGGGCAACCTGCAGCGTGTGCGGAGTAACTGCCTCAAGCGACCGGCCTAGTTCTTCGCAAATGGACCTGTACAGGCCGACACTTCCACCGCCCAAGTTCGACTGCAACAGGCTCTTCTTGGATTTTGTCACGACCAAGCGTATCAATCCCCAGCCGATGGCTGTAGCCGGACTTGGCTGGGAGCGACGACAAGGCCAAGTCGGTCATCTGACGCGAGTTAAGTTTCGCTCATCAGGCGGAGAGAAGATCATAACATACTAATATGGGCTCAACCCCTTGATATCTATTCAGGCTAGGCGTTAGAGATCGTATGCCTCGATGACTTATCGGCTGAAGACGGTCTGATTGTCGTTCAAGCATGGACACCCCGGTGGGGCCCACCGGTTACCGATGACCACAGTTCACCGTTGTCAACTGGCTATGAAGTCCCACGACAATGGTATTAGCAATACTCGTCATATTTGTGACCATAATCTGGATAATTGACGTTTTCGACCATGAGTCCTCATGCACCGCATTTCACTCTCGCTCTGGGCTGATGTTATCTACTTCTGCCGCTTGTTGGACCAATCGGGCAGCCCTTCCATCCAAACCACGCTGGGGCATGTCCGTGCCTGACATGCTGTACCGTTTGCATTTTGCTGCGGCAGGAAATAGGCGCGGCCGAGAAGACCGTCGCCGATAACATACTCAGGACGTTCTCAATGATATGATCGTAAAAGACCACAGTGTCCTGTGCTGCCGCTTCGCCGGAATCTCTGCACGAATATTGCCGGTGCTCGTAGCGATCTTCACCTTGTAACCATTTTGGGACATCGCCAAAGCTGTCAGCTTTCGCCCCTCCCCATGACACCCTGCGGGGTTGGCTTTGCCTTGCTTGGACGTGTGCCCAAGCTGCAAGGCCTCAGGCTGAATTTGAGCACAAGAGTTCGCTAAGGTGACTCGATCTGCTTTCTTCTCATTTTGATATATTCCAGGGCCCCACGGCGCTGGCGCGGTTCCTTAGGGTCTGGTACGATGATCGATACGCAACAACTTGTCTTCGTAGTATGGCCGAAAATCGAGGCGGTCTAGTTCAAAATGTTCCAAGATGGCATCCTTCCTATCTCACGTTAGCGTAGTCGAGAACAACGGGGTTCCCCTTACCAGTTCTGGTACAACTCCTGAAAAGCAGCTGGAGCATCCCAGCCTTGCATATAACTCGGAGAGATAGCGAGTGTGACACTCATCTGACGCTCCAAACCCCGAGCCTGCAAATCGCGTTCGAGTTGCTCGCTCACTTGTTTCTCCACCTCGCTTGGCGAATAMTCTTCGCTCTCACAAAAAGAATCACTGGCTGGTAGGTCTATCAGAGCATATTAGGACAGACTATGGATATCCGAATCGTTGGGAATTGGCATAGGCTTTTATMGACGGATTGGCCAAGTGCGCTAGCCCAGTGGCCCGCCAGSTTCTGACGGGTTGGGCCCAACGAACACCGGCCCTTCAATTTAAACGGGCTATTTATCAACCGTTCAAGGCCGATTCGTCCAACCAATCCATAAACTAAGCGTTTATCATGTTTTTGGGTCTTGTGTCTTTGCACGTCATGTTGCTTTTCCAACCATCATATTGTTTTGCCAACCATCAAATAATCGCACCTTGGTTCAGGGTAACTTCTGGGCCCTTGACTGTCAATTAGATAGCGTAGAGAGAGAAAAAAAAACAAAAATAAACTTGGTTTCGCACTAAACCTCAAGATCCAATTTATCAATAACCATGACACTATGGGACGGCGAGCGAACTCGGAAGAGTACATTTACAATCAAATTTCTTACGCCGCCAAAGTAAGGGCCGTGCTGCCGACTACAATCTTCAACTTCTTGCGGCCTATTAAGTGAGAAACGACAGAGTATGAATATGCGGTGAATGTGACGACTGAATGTGACGAGGAACTCTTTATGGTGAATGTAAGGTCATGGCGACGATAAAAAGCCATCGGGAGCCACAGTCAAAAACACCGTCTCTCGCATTGTCCAAAATAATGCCTCTCATCTCTCGCCAGCCAAAGCACCGCGCGGGGGATGAACTTGACACCATGCCCTTACTTGTTCGCCGCCCTAAGACGCGGCCATCGCGAAAGCCTAAGGGTGCCAACAGCCCCGCTCGATCAAAATTGCAGCAAGACCAGCCTACGCTTCGACTGCGGCTTCAGCAGAGATGCATGACGCCGGAGGCGTGGTGGACGTCTCTTACAGCTACATTCGAAATTGGCTTCCACATTTTACACAGAGAAACTCTCCCAAACCCTAACGCCAAGCCGATGGTGAAACAACCTAGGTAGGCTCAACCGGGTTAGATCGTAGATTATTTCCGTGCTTTAGAATGGAAATTTAAAGTACCTGACAAGACCAATACACCGAAGCGTTGAATTATACGTATTCGCAGCTGTCGCAACTTCTTACCACCTTGAACCCCCCTCCCCCCAAAAAAAACCACGAGACCAACACCCACGACACGATATGGCTCCAAATCTGCCCTCCTCCACCCGAGAATTTATTCGCGATATGATCTTGAGCAAATCACTGACCACGGCCCAGATCGCTGATGCCGCAGAATGCAGCCCGCGTTCCGTCACCACCATCCGCAGCAATCTGCGGCAGTTTGGTGATACTAGAGCCCCTAAAACCGCGTAGTAACACGCCAGTAATGCTAGAGGCTCTTTGCGATCATTTACTAGAAAAGCCCGGACTCTATCTCGACGAGATGGCGTTGTTTCTATAGGATGAGTTTGGCACATACGTAACCGCCTCTAGCATTAGGAGAGCGCTGATCTCTAAGAAATGGTCCAAGAAGACTTCGCGATAGAAGGCGAGGGAACGGAATGCCGATTTACGAGATTGTTACCTACACAATCTGTCCGAGTTCCGGTCGTACCATCTAGTGTATATCGACGAGTCCGGGTGTGACAAACGGATTGGCTTCCGGAGAACTGGTTGGTCACCGCTCGGCATAGCACCAATTCAGCTCTCTAAATTTTATTATGATCAACGATACTAGATACTGCTAGCCTACTCTTAGGATGGTATCGTCATGTCACGGGTGTTTCGAGGTTCGACCGATGGATCAGTTTTCGAGGATTTCGTTAAGGAGCTCCTATAGCATTACGGAAAGTGGCCGGAACCTAGATCTGTTCTAGTGATGGACAACGCCTCTTTCCACCATTCTGACCGGATCGAGAAAATGTGTTCCGATGCAGGTGTGAAAGTAATGTACCTGCCTCCCTACTCACCAGACCTGAACCCCATCGAGGAGTTTTTTGCTGAGCTCAAGGCGTTTATCCGGAGGCATTGGGCATTATATGAGGATAATCCTGACCAAGGCTTCGATAATTTCCTGGAGTGGTGTGTGAGCTGCGTAGGTGCAAGGGAGAAAAGCGCGAACGGTCACTTTCGGCATGCAGGCGTCAATATCGATGAGACGTAACACAGAAAATCTTGTTAAAGCACCATTATCATTTGATCCCCAATATAGCTCAACAAAATGGGGGCTGGTGGTAAATGCAGTACTATCATTGATATTAAGTCATTCTGCAGAATTTCGTATTATATATTGATTCTCTACACATCTCTATTTCAAAACTGATGAACACTTGCGTATAATTTTGCCCACTGGGTGATCTCCGAAACGAACCGGCGCGCTACTCCCACACTAATTCCCTGCTTAATAAAGAAATCTGGGTCTTGATCACAATGGATCTGCTGGAGATCAAGGCCATTGGCGAGTGCCAAGTCTCGCGCTTTGCGGATATCGTCCTTGAGGATGTCTCTACTCACCCGTGATTGCTGCCACTTGCTATACTCCTCGACCGCCACATCAAGGAGACCAGGTATCTCGACTAGGCCAGAGTTTATAGCCTTCGATGCGATCGAAGGGCATGGGATTAGGGCGTTTTCACCGGTCGTAACCGGTAGTGATGCCTGATTGGGGAGCACAGTGATATTAATTGGAGGGTACATCGATCCAGGTGGAGTATTAGGATGGCTTTTATGCTTTGTGGATCGCTCGTTGTCCTCGACATAGAGCTGCTTACGGAGGTTGTCCGGGATGTCGTTATGGGTTTCTAATATCCCGCCTTTCTCCACATATCGGACCAGACTCCTCAACTGATGTGTTCGCAGCTTATAGTGTCTTTTCCCCGCCGGGTCTTTCTAGCAATATTGGTCTTCGTGGGGGTATGGCGGACCAGGACATCGCATCATTTGGTATACCTCTCGCCAGACCGAAGGCTGTCTAGAGGCATCTTCTGCGTCAAGCTGGGCATCTCGATCGGTGAGCATCCGTTTGGTGACCGAGGTTCTCCCCCTTTTGTCATATCTCGATTGAGGTGGGGGGCTGTCTTCCATATATCTCACCGATATTTGAAGCCGGACTGTCTTGCCAAGACGGCACAGGCCAGCCCACATTAGCAGCTGCCTTTCTACCTCAGTCCAGTCTATGTCAGTACCCTCAAACCGTTTCGTCAAATCTCGTTGAGACCGATCATTTACGGAGGCCACCACGGTCGTATCGTCTGGTCTGACCCGGCGGTCTCGGGCTACCGCGTAGAATTTTATCGGCCTCCCCCTGGATCCTTGGCCAGCAGAAGCTGGGCAACTGAACAAGATCTTGCACCGTGTCCTTTGCTACGACTCGCCTGTTTAGCGTGACTTTCCACTCGATCCTGTATTGAATACGCTCTTGTGGCTGTTCCTCCGGACTCCCTTCGTCATCATGTTCTACCATATGTGGGAATCCCACTGGATCAGGCTGTGCATGGTGTAATGAGGACGAGCTTTCATCCGGCGCTTGCGAGGGGTTAGGTGAAAAGAAACCCGAGGTCGGGGTGGATTCGTGGCCAAAATAACCAGGAGTTGGAGCAACCGATGGGGTTCTATCCCGCAACCGGAGGAAATCATTTTGGGTATCTTCATCGGCCGGAACAGAGAAAGCCATTTCACCTAGGCAGCGAATGCCACCAAATACCCTAGTTCTAAAGCCATCGAAGGTCAGCCTGCAACAGAATGAGACCGGAGAAGGATGGAGAGAGGATTGCGGCTGACAGAAGGAGCAAGGGGATGAGCAAGAGCATGAATGTGTCGCCAGGCCAGGCAAGCGATCCTATATTGAATGACACCGTGGGTCGTACACGTACTGTAGAATAGCGTTCGGCCAAAAGAGGTGGTGTACAGAGTTTCGAGGTCTGTCCTAGGCAACGGGTTCTGGTGGTTTGGTATGTTTGCATAAGTGTCGACTGCTCCAGACTTCGGTCCCTGTGGATCATCGCACTGAGCGTTCCCCTAGCAACAATAGCTTGTGCGTCTCCGCTTCTACCGTCTTCTACAATGCCAAGAGGCTTGTTCCATATTTAACAAACACACCCTATCTTACAACCTATAAGGACCCAACGACGAATAAAAATTAACTAGATTCGATCAGCTCTATACACGGCAGCTAATCATTAGGAAGCAGGAGACACACTGACGTCAAAGCCTTGGATCATTTCTGCAATTGTTTTTGCCAGAGTTGTCGCCGTGACAACATATATCAAGCAGACATTTTATCATAATGGTATTTGATGAGAGTAAAAGAACCGCTTACCGCTGTATTGTTGTCGACCACATTTCACCTTTGTAAGAAAACCCTCTGAGAGCGTTTGAGAACTACTTTACACTGCAAATTGATCGTGAACACAGATTATATGTTTACGCGACCAAGACATCCTTCTCAAAATTAGGTACTAAAAAGTAGATACTAGAAGCTGCGCGGATATGTACACGCCAATCATTTTGCCCCGAATGTCGCGTTGATCGGGCCATCATTCACGCCAACCTGAAAGCCAGAGTTGTAACCTCCGAAAGTAATGTTTGTATGGTGATCTCCTTCCTTCAGAACTTTAACAATTCTTGCTTCCTGCTCCACCTGCTGGGGAGCAATTCGATACAAAAGGTCTTTGGCATACGCAGCTGCAACCATGGCCGCATACCCTTGCCACGCTTTGTTCTTATGCGAGTCAGCATAATCGCAGATACCTCGGATCACTAGGCAAGGAAAGTGATTCATCAACCCAGCTGCCTCCATTTCAAAGCACAAAACTTCTTTTTGTGCAGCCAATTTGTCTCGAATCAAAGCGTTTTTCATGAGTTGGTTGGCAGAGGCAATAAGACCGTAATGAATAGCCGGATTATCATCATCTTCGGTGCGAAGAGATCGCGGAACTAGGCAAGATAGATCCTCACCGCAACTCAAGGTGCAAGTTGACTCATCGTCCACGGGATGAACAACCTGGCTTCGGTATAGCCGATCACTAGCTTGATCTGGGCGCTGATACTTCCTTCGTAGTCGCGGCTTCTTCTCGAGAATCTTGTGGACCGTGCCATCGAGTTGGTTTCCCTCGCTCTCATACTGTGCTTCGAGTCCGTTTACCGCTGCACGTAGGACGGTGGGTGGCTGATCTAAAAAGCCCGTGGGTTGGAAGGCTTGGCCCTGGATCGTCTTGCCAAAATCATACTGAAGGACACCGCCCTGCCCATTGCGGGGAATGCTAACCACAATATCTCCAAGACGGATATCATGCTTCTGGCTTGGCGCGCCGCCACCGATGCCGACCATGAGGCCGATGCGGATATTCGGAAAGCTATGCATCATGTCTTCTGCCACCCGAGCTGCCGAGCTCGTGCCGTATTCTCCCATGGGTAGAACAGAAATAACCACATTGTGCTTCCAAACTCTTCCCAACGTGTAGTCGGTTTTGTTATGAGGTGGCAGGTACGCGGGGGGTCATGCTTCTCGTCGAGGAACGCTTGAGCGGCAACATATTCGGTGGTGATAGCGCAAATCCAACCGACAGTGTAATCTTCTGGGTTAGACATCACGAACACATAGGTGGAAAGTGAAGTTGATAATGTAGCAAAAAGACTGTTGGCGTTGGTATACAAATAACCGGGTTTATGGCGGCGATACCCCTTTGAGGGGCTAAAGGGAGAGAGGGAAGAGGGGGTTAGCCGCTATTCAGCCTCACGTATTGCCTAATTCATAGATAATAAAACACGTGATATTAATCAAGCTGCATAAGCCCGGCCTATAAGTAGTCTAGGTCCGGATGTTAGGCGGGGAAGGAGATAAACCCCCGATATTGACTGGCTGAGAGACGGGTACGTGGACTTTTTACTTCGATAGCGCGCTATATCGGTTTTGAACGCATGCCGCAACGTTGGTTTGACCAGGTCCGTGTTGTCACCTATGAGACCCCACTCTCTGGTTCGATAGGCGAGGGGAAGAAAGCACCAGGCTGACTTAGTGCTAAGCCCAACGCCTAGCGCCCAGGAAGTCACCTGATAGTGAGGCTGAGGATGGGCTCCAAAAGGGGGCCCGGCGCCCATCTTTTGCCGGGATCTTAAGCATAGTCTGTATTGTATTTTGACAATGACATCTATATCGTTCGGTGGCGAGAATTCGGGATTCCAAGTGGGGATCAACCACGGGCCGATATATCCTCCAGCGGGTGAGTTCCTCACAGCCTAGAAATTAGGCCCAACTCGGACTAATAAATAATGGCTTCCATTCTAAGACCAACCAGAACCCCGCCCGGAGCCACTGTCGACCGTGCCGTTCCCGCATGATCCAGATTTTGTCAGCCGCGATGAACTGCTCGATCAAATTCAAGAAAAATCCTCGATCCCGGGGTCTAGAATAGTTCTCGTTGGTCTAGGGGGGGTTGGGTGAGGTCAAGCTAGCCCTTGGCGGTCTGTTCAAGGCTGACTTTGCCAAAGAAAATCTCGACTCGCCATCGAATACTGCCACCGAGTCCGGCAGGAATCCCCTGACACCTGGGTTTTCTGGGTTCATGCGAGTAATGCGGCCCGCTGCGAGGAAAGTCTCCGCAACCTTGCCGACCGTGCTAAGATTCCCGGGCGCCAGGATCGCAACTCTAATATCTTCCAACTCTTCGGGAACTGGTTGCAAGATGGGAAGATCGGAAAATGGATTCTTGTCCTTGATAATGTTGATGATGACGAGCTCCTTCGCAAACCATTGGTAACTCGGATGGAGGTCCAAGCAAACACCCAGCGTCATGCCCCAACGCAACCACCGTTAAGGTACCTTCTCGAAAGTTCGAATGGCTCTATCATTATCACAAGCCGGAATAAAGGAGTAGCATCGGAGATCGTTGGCCATAAGAAGAATCTGATCGACGTGCGACCAATGAATACAGCCGAGGCGCTAGTTCTAATGCGGACGAAGCTAGATGAATGTGCAGAGGGAGACGAATTGGTTCAGCTAGTCGAGGAACTTGAGTTCATGCCACTCGCGATTGTGCAAGCGGCTAGCTACATCGCCCACCGTTCACCACGATGCTCGGCATTGCAATACCTAACAAATCTTCGGCAGAGTGACCGGCAAGCCACGAAACTTCTTCATCAAGAGGGAAAAAACATCGATCGAGACTGGGAGGCAAAAAACTCTATCCTACTGACATGGCAAATTTCGTTCGACCATATTCGACGGGTCAGGCAGTCAGCCGCTGATTTGCTGTCTCTCATGAGCTTTTTCGATTGGCAGGGAATTCCAGAGGATCTTCTATGGGTGCAAGACATAGACAGAAACCATGAACCTTTGGGTTTTCCGCAAGACGTTGGGAACAGATCAAGTGATGAGGGTATGGATTGCTCATCTGAACCCGACGTAGAGGACGATTTTGAGAGCGATATTGCGATTCTTAGAGACTATTCCTTTATTACTTCAGGTAAAGATAGCATGGTTTTCACAATGCATCGGCTTGTGCAGCTAACAGTACGCACATGGTTGAAGACCTATGGTCTGGAGGAGGAGTGGAAGGAACGGTTTATTAAGACCCTCTACGGTGAATTCCCGACCGGTCAATATGAAAATTGGGAGAGATGCCGGTCACTGTTTCCACATGTTAGGTCCGCCGTGTTACATCAACCCAAATCGCAAGACTCACTCCAAAGTTGGGCTGCGCTACTCTACAAAGGGGCGTGGTATGCGACAGAATGTGGCAACATTTCGGTTGCAGAAGATATGGCAGCTATATCAAGGAAGCAAAGAATGAAGATTGGCGGCGCCGAAGATGAAGACACCCTTGATAGCACTGCGATGTTAGCAGAAGCCTACCGACTAGAGGGGCGATTGTTGAATCTCCTGATGTCACATGCTATTTTCATCCCATGTATGTAGTCTAGGACTATCCTTCCTTTCCTTTTTCCATAGTGTACAACTACCACCAATACAATCCATATTGTATCTGCCTTTTTATGATCTCTCTTACGTTGTAGATCTTATCAGGTTATGAGCCCGGGGACTCTCTATTGGTCTGATCTCACCATCAGTCAATAGCCTCGGACAGTGCATTTCAACGCAC
>PKQL01000665.1:0-14911 GCA_002916455.1 Penicillium sp. CF05 | reverse complement strand
CATTATTATTAGTGCCTTGATCGAATGCGTGATAAAAGAGAAGTGGACTAGACATACTAACCTTAGAGGGGACACGTCAGACGCGACGGTCCTGCCCGTCGGCGGCCGCAGGGCTGGGGGCGCGGGGGCCCGGGGTATCGTTGTCTGCCGGACCATCATCCTCTACCGGGCCCTCGTTTGACGCGGCGGCGCCGTCGTTTGGCGCAGCCGGGGCGTCGGCATCCGGCTGGGGACATGAGGCGACGGGGGCCTCGGGTTGGTCAGGGTTGGCTTCGGCCCCGTGGAACGCGCCGCGGCCGGCCCCACGGCCACGGCCACCACGAGCACTTCCACGACCCCGCCCACCACGAGCACCACCACGTCCTCCCATTCCACGGGAGCCACGGCCACGGGGACCGAATTCTTCCTATCATCTATGTTAATTACTGTCCGGGTGCACCATCATTGCAATAGAGAGATCAAGATAAGAATATAATCAAGGTATAGTAGGGGATAGTATCTTACAGCTATTATTGCCTCCACTTGGAGGCGCACATGTTCCTGGGTAAGCTGGATTTCCAGCTCCCGGCGCCGGGCGTCCATCTCCTCCTTTTTTTTATTAGTGCCAGATTCTGTCTTGCTCAGGGATATGTATAGCTTATGGCCAATACTCTTGCGGCTTGCGCCTGACGGCGCCGTTTCTTCTGTGCCCTGTTACGGGCATTGTTTGGGCCAATCTCGCCTGGTTTCAATGGGGGGGCGATCGCCCCCACCAGCCCCAGCAGCTTGATGGTCGGTCATCTCCTTCCTACGTATAGGAAAGGAGAAGAGGGAGAGAGGAAAAAAAAAAATTCAATTGACTCGAGTTTGGGGTATTGCTTGTACTGGAAGATGAGGTGCGAAGAGGAGAAAAAATTCAGAACAGGCTCAGATGCGACGGACACTACTTTTGTTTACATTTGTGCGATCATGTGCGATCATGTGCCTGATTGAATCCATCTAGCGTTTGTTTACTACCTACCTAGGTATGTATATACCTATTTAATCACATGGAGGCTGTATGGTTCAACCCTAACTAAAACCATGGTTCCATAATTCCCACTAGTACAATCTTGGATATTGTACATACAGTGGGGCCTCTGAAATATTGGTAATATGTAGGTACAAAGGTCTAGCCCAATATTTCGGAGGTCCCACTGTACAACGTTTGCCGATCAGTGGTGATCTTCGTAGATTACACAGATTGCCCTACGATGTCAGTCATGGATGAAGAGCTTAGTTGAAAATGTAACAATGGTTTTCTACGCTAGGAAAAACTTGAGTATCTGGCTTAATCTATGTCATGGGCAAGGGAAAGCCATGCGGAGCCTAACATCCGGTGTGTACATGTATCAATAAGCGCTATCAATAGCCACCTGTCCCAGCAGGAAACAAGTGTCAGAGTCAAAAAGAATAACACTATAAAGGTTATAAGTAAAAAGCAAAATGTCCCCTCTCGCCTCTATGCCAGTGTCCTTGGACAGCCGGGGTAATAAAAACACGATTTCTCCCCGCCATAGACACACCGAAAAAACACGAAAAACACGAAATAACGCCTATGTACGGCCCGATGCATGTAGAGGGTATCTAGGAGACACGATGGGCCTGGAGAAAACAAGGATGTGTTGGTGTACAAAGGAACACAGGAATTTTAAGAGGGTGTAGAGGTATTAGGCAAAATAGGACGAAAAAAAAAAGGGATATAGTGCAAAATGAAGCGAAGCGATCATTTCCGGAATGTCAGCTTCCGGCCGATGCTGCGAATTGTTTTGATGTGACTATACGAGTCAGTCAACTTCCTTGCTTTGGCGGTAAGTGACTCGTGGGCGGGATCCATACCTGTCATCCTGATCATTCTTGTCGGCTCGAATCGTAGTCACGGTTTGGCCAGAGGTCACCGGCCTTTCAGGTGGAGGGGCATTAACAAATCGACGCGATGCCTAACCATTATGTGTTAGCATTTGGGGATATGTATGGTGACACGATGAGACGAAAGAATACGAACCTCCCAGCGAGAATCCACATCCACCTCACTGGCGGAGCGTGCGTCATGGATGGTGGGATCTGAATAATTTGTGCCGTGGATGTCTGACCCCAACGAGGTAGTCCTAGCCAGTGGCGAGGCATTCGACTGCATAGATTTGCGCGAGCGTGACTCTGAGTAGTCGCTATTAGAGTCGTAGCTGGCCAGACTCTGGGCTTGGCTAGTGCTGGGGTTGATCAAGTTGGATGTATTTGACAGGAGTTGAGACGACGATGCAAGCTCACGGAAACGCTTCTGTTGCTGCTTCGAGGGTCGGTGGTGGGAGAACTTGTTGCCAAGGATGGCGGGGGCGTGCGAGATAAGCGCTTTGATCACGTCTTTCTTGAGGCGCAGCGCAAGATCCAGGTTCGACCATGTCTTGTTGCTGTACTCCAGAACTGGAAGGCGGAAGACGAAGTCATGAAGATCCTCTAAGTTGTGCTCTCCTTTGCCCTTGTAGCTCATGCAGAGAACCACATCATTCACCTTCACACGTGCGAGGGTCATGAAGTTGGAGGCGCGGGAAATCATCTGAGACAGGTCGTCGGTTGGCTCCTTGGATTTACCGCCCTTGTTGGAGCCTTTAACCATTCCCAACTTCTTACGACTGTCTTCGCTAGCACTGTGGCTAGACAGCGATCTTTCAGTGGGCTGTTTAGTCAACATACGCAGACTATCAGCAGACTTCTTTTTGCTGAGACCGCCAGTCGTAGCGGGACGGCCTGTTTTGCGCGCGGTCTCTGATACACCCAGTCGGTTACTATCCTGGTGGATAGGTGTCATCACAAGTCCCTTCAGATGGCCTGCGCGATTACGCGACTTGGTCTCATCCGAAAGCGACAGTGTAGGCTGGAGTCGCAGTTCGATGGAGCCCGGCCCCTTAGAGATGGCGAGACTGTCCATAGACGAGGTATCGCCGTCGGTACTCGTTGAGCGTGTCAGTGGCGTGCCATTTGAGCCTTCGTCATCGTCTTCCTCGTCTGAGCCCTCAAGCGGCTTCATGTTCTTGACCATGAAAGGCGAAAAGCCACCGGCCTCAAAGGCGCTAGAGCCCACGTTGGGGAAGATGTATTCAAAGACTTTCTGACCTAGCTCGCGTTCGAGCTGAATCTTCAGCGGGAACAATGAAACTTCGAAGTTGTCAAGCACGGGGATACCGGCAACGGCCTCCAGCATGTGCCATTTGACGCGCAACATAAAGTCATCCAGGGTGCGTGCGCCGTCGAGATAAGGTGTGATAATTTGAGGGTAGATAGCGTCTGGAAGTAAGTTCAACCCGAATAGTCGCTCGATGGATACCAGGTTGTGGTTCGAGCCATCAGTATTGTCGGTTCGTTCGTACGAAGCATTGCGCAGCTGGAACTCAATCAACGGTTCAGAGGGCTCCTTCATCAGGTGCCACACGACCTCACTCGCCGATATGCTCCAGCGTAGTAAGCCATGGACGCCGGCCGCTCTAGACGAACTTGGTTCCATTCGCCGTTGAGAAGTTGTGATTGCCTTCATCATGAAGAAAAGTTCATCCTCGCATAGAGACAAGTCGCGTTCGAGAGCCAGCCGATCCTCCCAGCCCTGTTTGTCCAGGAATTTAGCATTAATCTGGAAGTACTCCTTGATTTCCTCCAACTGGCGAATGCGTGCTTGAAGCTTGAACACCATTTCCGGGGCGCCACGAAGGTCACTGAAGTCGGAAGTGAGCATGATCCTCTCCAAACGCTCATTTCGGACCTTTTCGAGTGGCTCGCTGTAGAGCATGAGATCCAGGACAATGATATACATGGAATAGTACTCTGCAGAATCACAAATCGCGCGGAAATGGGGGAAGTCCACACTGATCGAGTCTATGCGGTCCTCCTGGTCGTCAGGATGAGGCCCTTGCTGACCCTGTACCACCTCTTCGTTATACTTGAGGCGGAGGTTGTTGAACTTGTCGTAAGTCAGGGTGGCAGAAGTCTTTTGCACAATACGAGAGAATCCAAATGGATTCAACTCGAAATCGAACATGGCTTCCAAAGTCAACCACGGCGGCCACGCCGATCCAGGCGCGTTTCCGTACTTATTGCCAGCGTAAAATTGCAAGTTCGCCATCAATTTCTTCTGTGTTGCAACGAAGAACTGGGCACCGTCCATTTCGAGGGAGAAACGGCGCCGTATCAAGCCGCTGACATCGTCCGAGACACGCGCTTTGTCCATGATCGAGACGACCTTAAGTTCCATGCCTTTAGCGGCAACAAGCAAGACCGATTTCTGGTTCTTTTCACTGAGAAGCTGGATTTGAGGCGCAATGAGACGCAAGTGATAACTGTTCTGGGGAGTGAACTCCGGCATGGTATTCTCACTCGAATTGTCCGAGTTGGAAGGCGACTCGGCGTTCGGACTTGGTTGGGTGTTCGAGTCCGGTGGCTCGTTCCCATCGGCATTCACGTAGCGCTTACCATCATTCAGCAACTGTGCGACGCGTTCGTCGACCTCCTCCTCGTCCTGATCGTTGTTCGAGCTTCGGGTGTGCGTCTTAGACATTTTAGGCTGCTTGCGCTTGTTCCTGTCCTGTTCCTCCACGATATCAAGGATGAATTTGACAGCTCGGCGAGACATATAGTAGATAAATCCACGCCGCTGGCTCACTTGGTGGCTGTACCGCAAGACGATGTTGCGGAGGGAGTTGTTCCATTTGAGCTGCACGTTGTGGATCATGAAACGATTGTTGAAATCACTGGAGAACTCATCGTTGGCCGACGAGTACAATCCATCCAGGCCTGAAGAACGGCCATCGGTTGTGGAGTCAGCATCGCGACCTGTTCGTCCTGTTCGGAAAGAAGCAGTGCTGGGCGCAACGTTTTTGCCAAGTGTGTCGCCATGTGGCGTCCGCTCGTCGCGTGCAATGTGCCTCTCAAGACGGTTGAGTGTTGTGTTCAAAAACCTGCGTCGTCTCGCCAGCGACTCCGACTGGCGAAGGAATAACTCATGCTCAGCTTTCAGACCTTCGTTGTTGTCCACATCTCTCATGAGCTTCAGTTCCATTTCCCCAATAGTGCGTTCATAATTGCGAATTTGTGCCTCGACCGTTGCAAGGCGGTCTTTGACCAACTCGATCTGAACACGGCGAGGATCGTTAGTTTCAGACATGACACAATCGTGAGTCGGTTCATGTCCAAACGTGCTGTAGCCCGTTTCGTCGGGTCCAATGTCGCCATGATCTGTGTTGCGGAAGTAGGTAAAGCGCGGAGTAAAGGCCAAAGGTAAGATCTGGGTACGAGGGTTCGACTCCTGTGGAAGGATCCAGTCCGGCTCCACAAAATCATCCATGTCGACCCAGTCCAGGTTGTGATCAGGGATCGTGAACCGAGACAAGTCAACTGATGGAACAGGCTGCTGGAAGGAGGAGAGGATATCGTCTCTGTTGCGCTCAACATCTTCCGGCGTGGTGCCTTCGATGCTGGCGGACACGGCGCGGAAGTCTGCGGATTGCATATCAATTTGGGCTTGGTTAATACGCATCGCGCTTGTCCTGGTCTGTTTTGAACGGCCCCCAGCTTGTGTTTTGATCTGCTCGCGGCGTTGATGAATATCAAGTTTCAAACAATCAAGGCGAACCTTCAGGCCCGTAGCTGTAACCACTCTCTCTGCGTAATCTTCGCGGTCCTTGTGTTTGTATATGTGGGCCACGAACAGGGGGGCGAGAAGGATCTTATATTTGACAGTTGCCAAATGACGATTGAACTTCTTGCTCGTCTTTGTGACTCCTGGCCAGAGAGGTCCTTGGCGAACAGGAAGCGACATCACGCCCGAGAAAAGAGACCACCAATTGAAGAAGTGGGTGAAGAACCGAGGGGTGAGATGGATTGTATTGTAGCTCGAAGATGGTTGGACAGTGTCGACAGTCCAGTCTCTGTTCTGCGGTGCAATAATCGAGACAGAAAGGTGGATGTGGTCACTCCTGAAGCCACGATAAGCATCGTAACCAACACGCTCGGACGGTTTGAGGAATTTGGGGTTCTTGAGGATGACCTCATAATGGGGTTTGAAAGAGAAGGACCTTGCATCATTATCAACATCCCGCTCGAAGACGAGGCCTGCTGCCCATTTGACCTCGCCAGAGAGCTTCATGACAACCTTCTTGAAGTGGGCAGCATTCTTCTGCTCGCTGGACGCAGAACTGTTGTCCAGCTCCTCTGTAGTCGCTTCATTTGCACAACGTGCTTCGGCACTGTAGTCGGGAATAGCAAGCACGTATTCGCCACTTGTGACAGTCATGAATTCCATGGGGTTGTCACTGGTGTGAACATCCAATCGGACATCTCTGCGCCAGCACATGACAAATCCGCTTCCAAAGCCGGTCACCACATATGGATCACGAGAGCCCTTAAGCCGCAGATGTACATCGCCGTCTTCCTTCCAGAGCACCTTGATCCGGGAATGAAAGCTAAGTCGGATCTTGTCCCAGAAGCCCACCCGCTCCGAGGGATCGATTTCAGGTTTAGTGAAGCCCTCAATGATTTTCATCATATCTTGAATGACAGGCTGGTAGGAGACACCCCATGAAACGCTAGTCGGCAAACTCGTGTTTATCTCGACGACAGGGTCCGAATATGTCTTAACTGGCGTAACAGAACGCCATACGTGAATATTGAACGCATCGCGGGGAGACCCGTCGGGCCCTTCAGATGCAGGAACGAGTTCCACTTCGACTTGCCTCGCGGATTCATGGTCACGCCATTCTTCTGCAATGACGAAGTTTGTCCGCAAGGACCAGCTAGGAAGCCTTGGAGACTGCCCTGGGCGCAGGGCTGGAATGTGCAACAGATCTAGAGGATAATCTCGCAAGTTGACGCGTGCTTCACCCATTTCCAGGTTGAAGCTCATTGGGACGACCAGGCCATATTGCATAGACATGGGGATTCCCTTTCCGATTCGGTTCAGGTAACTCGGGAACTCATCGATAGGGAATGAAGGCTTGTCAATAACAAGGTTGACATCACTGATCAAAGCTGACATCAGACCCGGTCTGTTCGGAATGGCAAGAATGGTTTCGGTCTCCTTCACATCCGGAGGAGGTTCATCTGCACCAGAGAAGAGATTTCGGACTTGTTTGATGGAAGTGCCCTGGAACATGAGAGCTGCATCAATCTTTTCTTTCCAGACTTGAGCATTATACTGTTGGAGTCGGTCCCAAGCGGCATCCACAGATATCTTTTGCTCTGATGAGAGACGAGTCGCACCATCGGTATCATAGCGGTATTTCCGGCCTCTCCCACGTTCCTGGTTGTTAGATCTTGGCCGTTCGTCAGCACTCCTGCTTCGCCTTGTGTCTTGGCTAGTTCGCTCGCTTCGCAAGGTCCGATGGCTCGATTTGGCTCGTAATCGGGATGTGGCGCGCCGCTGGTCGGATTCCCTGACTTTGTGGGATTTCAGGTCGAACGCGTCTTCCCGGGCCAGTCGCTGAATCTGTTCAGCTAGGCCAACTCGATAGATGCAGCCCAGTTTCCATTCAAAGCCATCGTCTTCCAGCTCAAAGAGCAACGCTTTGCTGCGAAGAGATATCTTGGGCACCTTCTTCGGGGCTTCTGGTTCTCTCTTGGAGCCAAATTCTCTGCAACCATTCTTGAAGCGATTATGCAGCTGTTTGAAGGCCTTGGAAGTGTTGATAAGGTTATCAAAAATGCGGTGCATCACCATATGATGAGGTACACCAATTCGGATGAAGTCTGTCCATATGTCGATCGATTTTTCTTCAAACAAAGTGTTTCCATGTTTCATCTTCATCTTTCGGAAGTCCAGCCTGACATTGTTCATACTGCCGATTCTTGCCCAAATCCCCTTGAGCTTAGGTGCCTCTGCATGGAAGCGAACAAGGTTGGCCTTGACATAGGGAGTGGAAAGACGTTGGGAAGCACCGGCAAGTCCGTAGATCTGAATCATTATTTGAGGATCGTTCGGCAAGTTCGCCTTAAGCTGCACAACTGTTGCCTTCATGTCATAGGTGACCAGCTCCTTCTTGGGGGTCCTTTTGTACGCCGGAGGCGGCGGAAGCGATATGCTCGCAGCCGCCCTGGACTTGCTTTCAGCAGACTGCGAGTGCTTTTGCGGGAAGGGTGTGAGCACGTCCTGGATCACGGAGACGGCAACACCAAGGCAGTAGAACCGGTACAGTGAGTACTGAAGGTATATGCCCTTGAACACGGAGGTGACATGCAGGATCGGTCCAAGGCGATCACTGTGTGTGCTCAGAGCAATCTCAAATCGGGGCAAAGTAAAGAATGGCTCGGGTTCCAAATAGTCTTCTGATTCAATGACGAAGCCATCGAAACCACGCGCATGCAGAGCCAGTCGCCGGCCATCTGAAGCGCCGCGTTGAGTGTGAGTGGCCTTGGGAGGTGAGGTTGGGGGAAATCGAAAGGGAGATTCATCGCCAATAGTGGAATGGCTGGGAGTACGTCGCCTAGCAATGCTTCCGACGTTTTTCTCCGTTTTCTGAGCTTTGTATTCCGCTGTCCACGATTGTAGCTGCAGGGAGACACCGCGGGATATATCAGATACGGTGCTGTCCACGCCAGCGATTTCCACGCTGGACCCTGTGGCTTCAAACTGGAATTGGAGTAGCCATGGGGGCACTCGTCTCAAAATGCTTGCCTTTTGATCATTTGCTGGTATCGGTACCCGCTTCTGTGATTGCATCTGGGTGATGAATTGCTGCAAAACTTCGCGGATTCCACGGTTTACCTCTCCATCAATCATGTGGACTGAACACTCGTTAAGGCTTCCTGAGACGATTACACAAACCTCCGGGGTAGCATTCAGGTGAGCCTTAAGCTCCAAATTCTCGTTTGTGAGCAAATTATGTTTGTTGCCTGCTGGGGTCTGATAATAAAACTTGTGGGAGGCAACCCGGTAAATGGAAGATAGGGAATAGTGGGCACCGCCTTCAGATGAATGAGACGATTCGATATCGAGAGAAATGGAGGAGATAGAGGAGATAAGGAGGTTGTAATCATCAGGAGTGCCAGACTCCTTCTCGATTGGGAGGACAAACCGGATCACGGGTTCATGTACAGAAAGCTTGATGCTTGCCTTTGGAAGTAATCGAGAAATCAATCGATGATTATCTCGCTTCTTCGCTCGAGGAGAAGAGGCTCGACTCTGTGCCAGTTTAAGCAGCCTCGAAACATGTTGCGGTTGGAGATCTACCGAGGGTGATGTGACAACCAAATTTGCGAACAGTACATTTGTGTTTCGCTCTTCGGCGTTCTCATCATCAAAGGCGCTCACGGTCTTCGAGGGCAGTGTGGTCTTGATAGTTGTCGTAGCCATGGGGATGTATAGAATGTCATCACTCTCGCCGGATTCGTCGTCTAGGCTGACTGAAAGAGAGATAGCAGCAAGAAGAGCTTGGTGGGCAACATCCTTCCGTTGAAAATACATGCGATGCTCCGGGCTCTTTGGATCCATCCGATGAAGATCAATTCCAAGCTCATGCGATACCACATTCAGATACACGGGTTTTTGTCCTGCAGACAGAGACTGGATACCCTTTGAGACACGGAAGAAGCTCAGAGCGATCTGTATCTCCTGTATACCACGAAGTAATGAACTTGCAAATTCCTTTGAGTCCGCCACAGTCTGTACAATGGAATCGTCTCTACTTCCAGGCTTGTCGAGTTCGTCCACAAAATCGGCAAATGACATCTCGTCGTCGGTCTCAGTGTTCCCTGGCCCTTGTGCAGACTTGACCGGCTTGATGTGCTGCAATAGCGTGCGGAGATCATCATATGGAATATGCATACGTCCGATCTTAAGGGCCACCGACGCGTCTCTCAGTCCGTCCAAATCCTTGTGAAGAAGTCCATGGAGGTTCACGCCCACATTATCCAATATCTCAGTTGGCTCCCGGCCGTCGACGTTGAGTAAAACATTTTTCACATTCATAATCCACTCGGCTGGGCGTTGGTCTCGCGACATATCCTTCTTGCGACGAAATAGCTTTCCCCGTTCCACCATCTTACTCCGCGTGTCGACTGAAAGGGAAAGCGATCCAACCTGGATCTGACCGGCGTTGACGAAGTGAACGGTTGTGTCGATAGCAGTCAGGTCCACAAGAGCCAACCAATTGATCTGCCGGTGTAGCCGCTTGACACTTTCCTTGATTCGTGTTAAGCTCCTCCATGTTTTGCTTCTTCCACCATGTTCGGGCGTGGCGCGGTCTTCGGACGGTTTAGGGGACCCAGGAGTCTCCAATATGTCGCGGGGCACTTCGCGTTTTCCTTGCCCCAGAGTCGTCGAGTCCACCGTAACCTTCAGCTCTGTCAACCGAATGCTGATCCATGTTGGCTGGGCAAATGACGAAGGGTGTAACGAGAACCCGAGGCCGCGGATTTCAATGTGTATTCCTTCCCTCGGAGTGTATGCGATTCGGCGCAGTGAAAAGTAGCCGATCCGCTGGATGGAGATTCCCGTCGCGATCCGGACGATAGCGAAGATGAAAAAGGACGAGAGGTAGAGGAGGAGGAATCCCACGAGAATCGAGGTTGGGTTAAAGAGGGTCATCGCGCTTTGCGATCAGCAGCGGGCTGATCTCAGACAGGCAGTGTCGACTCGTACATTGAGGTTACGTCGGGATTCAATTGTACTGCTGTTAGAACCCCCCAAGTCTCTACTGTCCGTCTGGTTGGAACCAGGGATTCCAGACTCCAGAACAGCAACGACTTTGTCCATCAAAGTCTCAGTAGGGTGAGCACTGTGGGCTGATTCAAATAAAAGGAGTGTAGGCGAATCATGCCGGGGGGGAGAGAACTCAAGGGTAAGGGAGAATGAGAGAGGTGGGCTACCGGACAGGTCGGAGGAACTGGCCAAAAAAAAGCGGAACGCTAGTTATTTCTCTCAAAGCGGCTTCCTTTTTACATTAATTTACATTAATTGCTTTGATCTTTTGGTATTTTCCCCATTTAATATACTACATATGTACCAAGTATTTTATATTCCAATATCTTCCTACCATGTTCCTATATAGTTGTTGTTCATATGTATGTTCTGGTTGATCGACCCGCGACCCATGAATTCCCAAGGTTCAGGGGGAGATCATTTTGTCAGCCCTGGGGGACTCCAGGCCTGGGCTCTTTATGTTGTATTCATTATATTTTCGACTCTCTCTCTCTCTCTCTCTCTCTGTCTCCTTTTCCTCATATTGTACAATAATTTACATTTCCTTTTGTTGTCACGTGTCCCACTTTTCAGGGTTCCTTTGAGCTTGAAGCAGGGATCGGTCTAGACTTCTCCAATTCCTGGATCTTATCGTCAAGAAGAGCAAGCTCAGCATCAATGCTAAGCAGCTTTTCACTCAACATCTCCCTGTATTCCTGGTCAGAGAGTGTGCGGAGTGGGACCCATTTAGATTCAGCCATTCGCTGCATCAGAGGTTTTGATGTCTTGTGTGCATTTTCCATTTGCCACGCATCCACTCGGTTGAAGACGCGCTGGCCGCAGTAGCCGAGTACTGAGAAGATGATAGCCCCCGGAACCAGCCGGCCTCCTATATGATTTGGTTAGACACAATGCCACAGGATGTGCTTTCGGTGTGGGATATGGTACCCATCAACTTCGTTACACTTCCACCGGCAATGCCACCGCATAAAGCACTCGCGTACGTGCGCTCCTTCAGTGAGGCTTTATCTTGGTAATGATGTTTAATGATGTTACTCCGCAGCCCTGTCCCAAGATTATGGTTAGACATCAGCGATATAAACACAGGGTGTCTCCACATACACCAAAAGGCCGAGCCGCATGCAAACCAGTGGATGCCACATGACAATGAATGAATCATGGGATTTGGGGATCTGATGACGCCAGCGGCTCCTCCATAGATCAGGCCAGCAGTTCCTAGTTGAAAATTTAGCACTTCGTCTTCAGGGAGTCGTTGTGTCTGTATCCAAGCAATCTTGTGAAGAACAGATACTAACCACTAAGGGCTCCGACTTTGGCTGCAGACAGGAGGGTGTGGGACTGGAAGTCCTGCACATCTTTAATTTGGTCTCCCATATTTGTTCAAACTGAGAGATGCATGGGTTCAGGTCGTGGAGGGGTAAATTACAATCATCAAAGCACTCATCGAAGCAGCAGTCCAAGTCAGAAAGAATAAGGTCACGTGTCAAGTTGATGTACTTGGATTATGTAATTTTCTCATCCGGCCCGAGGGCTTGGATGGACAAATTAGGGCATGAACAGTGAGGTTCAAAATGGTGTCAAAATAATTGAGTATTTTGCATGCATCTTAGAGTTATTCTTGTTATATACTGACAGGCTTTATTAAAATATGTTGGAGAGAAATGGCGGATGAACAGGGTGAAGATCTTACAGATATATCCCCACATTGCACATGTTCAGCAGATGATCCCCTGCAAGACAGCCCCACGGTCTTTATTTCCCCTTTCAAACTGTTGCGACTGATTCCTACTGGGTCAAAAGTCACGCCTCCACTTTGACATGAGGCGCAATATCCACGAGCCGCCTATTACTACACCTATTACCATTTCATAAGGCATAATCCTTGATGTCAAAACTTAGATTTCTATTCAAACTGGCTTTGCTGTTATCGCATCTTGTTATACAAAGATTTAGAAGTCAGGTCGACAAAGCATACAAATGACGTCCACTATTAGTCGTATATTATTTAGGAATACCATACCCCCGGTGTCTTTTTAATGGTCTAACAGCGCAAGTTATCAGTCATAAAGACCATAATACCCCCAAAATCCATTATGCTTGACCTGCTATGACTAGACGAGTGTGCCATTCTCTTTATGGACCAATACTTATAGCAACCTAGACTTGGACTACTAAAAGGTATAGGTAATCTCTACAATTTGCGTAGAGCTTCTTGAGCATTGCATATTTACGTGGGGAAGAAGAGAAGGGGGAAAAGAAACACCTCTGCGCGAAAAGGCCGACACCAATACCTATGTATTATCGTTTTCATAACAGAGGCTCCGGTGAAGTGTATCAAATAGAACTAAAAGCCGACGCGGAATGATCTACAAAAGTCGGACTTGTGATACCGCTGATTCTTATAGTTAATTGAAGCTACTGTAAACGGATACCTTCTAGAATGACCAAATGTTAGCCAATCAGGTTAGAACGGGGTTGAAGTTGTGCCTCCGTGCTGCTTTCGGGGGATGTATATTTCTATGATATATTTTTAGCCGAGTATGAAGAAGACTACCATTGTACACAGGTAAGGTACAAACACCATCGTAAACATTCCCATTTTTCCCCCTCCCTTGGAAGCAAGAAAAGTACGAGTAGCCTATTATTTCCACATAATTCAATTCTAGGTGAATACCAATGGATTCGAAGATGGTCGCAGTTCAGGTATAGACCGATCTCGCGGCTCTGATTGGGCTAGCGTCATCACTAAAATTTTAGTAACCCGTCCACTTCCATGCCGCAGCCGACTTCCCCTCTACCAACTTTTCCACTGTGGGTTTGCAGATATTGAACACCCCAACTACTTCACTCAAATTTTGATTCTTGGCCTTCCCACCAGGTGTCTCTGATCTTTTGACTTTTTCTTTTTTCCCAACTCTACTCTCCGAGAAGCGCGCACAAATCCCGGCGCGTTTCCCCCAACTTCAAACCGCAATCATGGGTTCGTTCCAGACCTTCGAATTTCCCCAGGGCATCGACCCGCGAAGATATTCATGGGCGATTACTGACTTGATGGAATATCAGCTCCCAAAAATAAAGCCCAGAAGATGTCTATGAGCACCTTCTTGGCAGATGAAAGTGAGTGACCCGAAAAAAGAATTTGATGATTGGAGGTGATTACTGACGACCATAGGCCTTGGCTCTTGGGCTGATGAGATGGAGGATATGCCCCTTCCTTGTAAGTCGCAGATTCCCCACCCCCACTATGGAAATTGCGAAATTGTACTAACCCCAAAAAAATTATAGCCAGTATGTGGTTTGCCCAATACCTAGGATGCTTATCATTGATCGAAACTCCTGCTTACACTATGGACAGCCCAGCCTTTGACTTCCACTTTTAACCGTCGCCCTGCGGGTGATATGGGATACGGCGCCGGCTCTGGCGGCTTTGGTATGATGCCTCCCGCACCAGATATACAGAACATGTTCTGACAGATTGAATGATTAGAGCGCGAGCGTGGTGGATATGCCGTTCGGGAGCCTCTTGATCTCCCCACCCAGCCCCCCTACACTTGCCACGTTGGCAACCTTTCCTTCGAAGCAACCGACGCCGATATCTCTGAGTTCTTCTCTGGTTGTGGTGTGACGAGCGTCCGTCTCGTGGAAGACAAGTTGACAAAGGCCCCTAAGGGTTTCGGATATGTCGAGTTCGAGACCGTCGAGGGCCTGAAGAAGGCTCTCGATCTCTCCGGCTCCTCTTTCCAGGGACGTTCCATCCGTACCAGTGTTGCGGAGCCTCGTAAGTACCGAATATTGGTGTGTTGTAAAGATCTCGACTGACAACGTTGTTTTAGCCAAGGAATCTCGCCTGGAGGGCAAGGATCTTGACTGGTCCCGACGTGGGCCCCTTCCCGAACTTCCCCAGCGCCGTGTCCCTGATCGCTCCAGCTTCGGACGTGGCATGGATGCCGGCTCCGATGCGGGTAGCGACCGCGGTGGCCGCCGCAGCAACTTTGAGTCCGACGGAAAGCCCCGTGACTTCAACAACTGGGAGCGCAAGGGACCACTTTCGCCCTCTGCCGGCCCGCCCCGCGAGGGTGGCCGAGAGCACAGCCACGACGGACCCGGTTCCAGCTTCCGGAGAAGCGAGGCCGCATGGGGTGAGGGACGTTCCCAGGACGAGGGCTCGCGCCCTCCCCGCCCTGAACACGTTCGCCCCGAGCCTACACCTACTGC
>PKQL01000664.1:0-14914 GCA_002916455.1 Penicillium sp. CF05 | reverse complement strand
GGGGAGGCAATGAGGGGGCGGGTTAATATCACTTTTCGGCGGGCTGTTGTTCCTGGCGGGACCAATAATTATTATAATTATAATGTTGGTAGTGGGGGGATGTATCGGTGGGATGAGGTTGCGAGGGATATGGTTCTGCGGGATAGCAAGGTATAGCTACGCGGTAGCTACCCGGTGTATGATTGAACACGAATAAGATTTGAATGAAATAGAATATACATGGGTGCCGTAGCACGAAAGGAACATCTCATGCTCATGACTTGGGTGTGCAACTCGAGGCGAGACAGATATTATCACTGTGATAGCCCTCCCGGCACATTTCAATCTTTGTACATATGCTTCTGACAGGGGGAAAAAATAGACATTGAAGCAAGTCATCATATGGCATTGGCACTGCAACTTCCCAGTAACCATGGTATTTCTCCCCTAGGGAGGTCCGGCAACTGCCGGGTAATAAAGAAACGTATTCTGGTTCGAATACAAGAGAGCTATCGGCCCTTGTAGGCATCAGAAGAGTGATTTGATATTCATCAGTAGTTAAAGATGACTTCTTCACCGTAGACATCTGCGTAGCATTGGAACAGATCAGGGCAGCTGCAATCAAACACGTTAGCGGGGAAAATAATATGTTTGCAGGACAACTTACAAGACAGGATCCTTGCCGAAAACGATGTGCCATGAGTACTCCATAATGTTCGAGGTAGCCTCGTCCGGCAGGTCATTGTCCATCACCCAGTCATACATGCGCTGGTAATCGGTACGGGGGCGCTGGAGAATCTGCTCTCGGGAGACGGCAAACTGGGAGCAGCACGGGGCAGCGATTTCGCGGGGAACCGGCTCGCCAGGGAACAGCTGTTTCCACGCAGCAGCGTAATGTGCCTCGCCCGGGCTTTCGGGATTCGGGGGTTGACGGAATGGTTGGATAGCCGAGGGGCAGCCTGGGCTCAATTGGCAACGCAGGTTGACAAAGCCTGCCTGTTGCACGAATTCTTTCTGCAATGCCCGCACCGAGTCCACGTTGCTGTAATCCATAGTGTCGATATGCCAGCCGGCAATTACGCCGTCGCGGTGACTGTGCAGGAAGACCACAACGTCGGGAAGGTCGTCATAGTGGTCGACCAGGTATTGAAGGTAGGGGAGAGCCTCGCGACCCTTGTTCTTTGGGGTGTGCGTCGGGGCATTGGTATCATCGACGGTGTAAATGACGCTGCGCCATCTGGAGATATTCATTAGGCTGTCTTCTTCTGGGAACGTAATCGAGCCACACTCACTCTGCCAGTTCTGCGCCAACCCAAGCGGTATCTTCCTCCTTGCGCTTGGCCATCACAATGGCACCTTGGTTAGGGACCACGATTTCGGTGGTCTGGTAGATTAAAGCGGGTTTATTATCCGACGCAACCCGCCATTTCCGTTGCGATCCGTTATCAGGTTCGGGTTTCGGTCTGAGGGATGTGCGGAAGGAGCCGGTATCGAAGTGCCATATATCCTGAAGCGAATCACCCTTGGTCTTCAAATTGCGACAAACCAAGATGAGAGTAAGAATAACTAGTGCGGCAGCGGCACTAATACGGAGTGACAACCTCATCGCATAACGTGATTGTCGGGTTCGAGGGAGAGGGTATAGGGGGTGGTGAGTGTGAGAGAGAGATGAGAAGAGGCCAGTGTCTTAGAACACGCAATCTTAGGGAAGTAATAAGCACCGACCCATGTGGAGGCCGGGGATCAAACTGACTCGCGTACTTTGGACGCGAGATGACGAAAGTGCCGAGTCAAGGGATGAAGTACTTGAAGAAGGAATGGAATCAATTGAAACAAGTAATATGAGGCGGAAAGATGTCCTTTCTCCAGGAAGAGAAATGGCAAAAAAAAAAAGGAAGAAACGGAAAATAAAAAATAAAAAAATGGAAGTCGGCGCTTTCCTCATTTGGGAGAGCGGACTCCGTCTGTTTCTGTTTCTGATCCATTTTGGGCCATTGGGGGCATTTTGATTGGAGGAAATGAAGGTTCTCGGCCAATCTGCTTGAGTCTATAATTTTTAATTTTTTAATTTTTTTTTTCATTTCTGTAATTTCTGTAATTGCATTTATTCAGGGGTACATAAGGCTTACCTGACTTGTGTAAGGTTACTTAGACCTTTAATATCAACCTAGTCCCGCAGTTGATGGACATTCCTGAAACCATTTCTCTATTGGACCCTATACATGATACACATTCCATGCAAGGGGATATCTCCCGTGTTTGAACTATGTGCAGATCAATTTTCAAATCCTCCGATATACCCCAACGCCAAAACTAAAAACGGGGATGACTAACGCCAAATACAGTGCCAACCCAAACCTAAGACATCATCCCCAAAATAAACCCAAGACACAAGATACATAAATATCCAAGACATCAGCCGCGCACTGGCAAAATATTCACATCAAAATACTCCGAATCTGGCGCCAGCCGACCAACCACACACCGCAGACTAGGCAAAACATCCAACGTCCCCTTCTCAACCGTCCAATGATGTTCCGCTAGATGCGCCATAAAGATATCCAGATTTCCGTAAACCTGCGTCGATCCCTGTGCCATCGCACAGCAAAAGACACAACAAAAGGTGCCGCGGGGATTATTAGGAGCAAAATGCGCCGCCGGGTCCCGTTTACAAGGCACGTGTGATTTCGCCAAGAACTCGAATCGATAGCGAATACCGCTGGCTTTGTGCGTACGCACGCTTTCCTCGAATTGCGGGTTGTGGCTGGAACTCTTAGGGGCCATGGGTGCTTCAAACGCGCACTTCGTACACCGCAGCCATGACTGTTGCGTGTAATAACCCGTTCCGGGCTCGGAGTAGATTTTGAATCCACGAAATCCCGTGTGCACTTTCCACGCACCTTTGCAGAAGCCCAGATAGCTGTTCGTCTTGCTGGGTGGCCATGGCGGTCGGATTGCTTGGGTAAATCGGTCGGTGCTGCTTCGGGTGGAGGGGTTCGACGTGTTTGAGTCTGTTGAGGCGGTTGAGGTTGCGGAGAGGGAATCTTGGCGGGCTTGTGTGGGTGGGGAGATCGGCGAGAGGAGGTTGTTTTCTTCTTTGATCGGAGTATGGCTGATGGCGTCGTCAGAGTCAGAGTCTGTGAGGCTTTCTTGCTTCCACGGGTTGCCCCAATACACGTCGTGGGGTATCGAGCTTGATCGCAGCTTGGGTCTGGGCGGCGTGGCTGGTCTGATATCAAGTTGTGGAATCGGCCCTGGCGTCGACGGCGACACTTCGTTATTTACTCCGGGCTGTGGTAGGTAACAAGGCTCAGGCGCTGACGATGGTAATGACGGTGTACTCCAACGGCCTGGGTGGGAACGGAATAAATCACTCATACTATTTACAACTGACCCAATTGCCGATGATCGCGTGCGAGGTCTTAGGTTGGTAGCCTCACTCTCTCTCGGTGGGCCGAGTGTCCCCGTCGGTGAGGCGCAGACGGCCTCCCGTAGGAACTGGCCTTGTGGATAACTGCCTGGTGAGACAGGATATCTGCCAGAGGGATACCCCATCTCCGATGTATGGAATGGCAAGTATCTGTCCGGACCGGTGGTGGAATGTCCATGACCATACAAGTTCATCCCATGATAGGTTGGCTCGATGGACAGCGAAAAAGACGGCGGGACAGGCGATGGCCTTGAGAGACGCTGGTATAAATCTCCCAAAATGAGTATAGTACAAGCGCGACCCTGCTCGGACTCTGTCTGCAACGCCATGAGATCCAGAGTGGTCCCCCGCTCCTGCGCCTCGCGAAGGTGTCTCAGCAACGCCCCTTGCAGCTTGATGATAATATCTTTCATCTGCTCACGAGCGATCGAGTCACCTTCCTCGTATCGCCAGCCAAGCTCTTGGCGATGCTGATCGAACCGAGATTGGATCTCAGTACGGCCGCGTGCAAGCGACTGTTCTAGTTCCCGGGTGGACTGGCGCTCGTGGTATTTCTTCCTAATGGCAGTAAACATCCTCGCTCCGTCACCGTAGGCGGAGACGACTGTTTTCCGATTTGGATTTGTTAATCCCATCTATTGATAATAGGAGGAGATGGCCTTACTAGCTGCCACACAGGCTACGACCGCGATCACCTCCACCCCCGACATGATGAGTGAGACGGAATTAGGGATATGGGGCTGAGGGGCTGAATACGAGCACGTTCTGTTTTGGTATCAAAGAACGGAGTAATAAATAGATGGATGAAATTTTTGGGGATATAGAACAAGACGGAGATAAGAAAAGAGAGGAGAAATGCCCAGCAAAGGGACGCAGTTGGCAAAATGGATTTGGCCCTGAAGTGTGACGCAGACATGGACTCGATTGAAATCGACAGGTCCCTCTGATAGCAAAAGCACAGTCCACCTGGGCAGGTCTCTTCAATTGGCCCTGTGGGTTCTTTGACCAATTGGGAAAGGAAATTCTCGGGTGTAAGCGAAATGAGGGGGTTCGCCCTCGGTGAGAGTGTCATCAGGTGAACTGCATGATATTGTTTCCTATTAGCATGGTGATATAGTAGAATCATCCGTGGATAAAAGATATACATGTTTATAGAAGCATAGTAGTGCAAATCAGTGGCGATGATCGGTGATCGGTGATCGGATCCACCGACTCCACAACTCCTTCATAGAGACGATCCTCTCAAAGTGACATATGATGATTTTGCATATGGCATCCTTATTGAACAGACGAACAGTATCTTCCCGAGGTCATTCATTCATAGCCGACCAAATAAAAACAAGGCCGCCTAACCAAACTTAGTCCTAACTACACTATTCTAACCCATAAATCCATACATAATCAAACAAAAAGTACAATAAGAAACGCTAGCTCAAATGCAAAGACAAGAAAAAGCAAAGAACACAAGCCCCCATCCTCTCCAATGATCAACAACATCGCCCCTTATTGCGTGATGCATGCATAACGCGGTCCTCCTCAGCACCAGCGACATTAACACCAGGTGCCGCCAAACCCAGCCAACTTCTCCTCTTATCGCCATGACCGAGCCGGAAACTCCCTGTGCCCTCCACAACCCCAGGATTAAAAGGCCCGACGACCCCATTCGCCATGGGCGTACCAGCAATCGACAAAGCCAGCTCGGTATCCCGCCGATTGCGCTGCTCAACTAGCTTACGCGTAATAACGCGGAAGACCTCATCGATTCCCTCGCCATCCCGCGCGCTGATCTCATGACAGCAATCCCACCCAATCTCCTGCCCCCAGAATGCCGAACTGCGCTTCGAGTCCGGACTCTGTAGTGCTGCGGCGCTGGCGCTGGCGTTCGATGCGCTGCCACCACTCCCTCCAAAGACAGATGTTCCAAAGCCTAGCCCGCCCATACCCGCTGTTGCGGTTGGTGGCGGGGTGGAGGCTTGGGTTGGGTATAGTTGTTCGGCGACGTATGCGATTGTGCGCTCGAAGGGAACCCGGCGGCGGGACGGGTCGTCGGCGACAATGTCAGATTTTGTACCTACGACATGGATGATGAGGGAGTCTGTGCCGTCATCGTTGGGTGTGATATTTTTGCGTAGTTCACGTAGCCAACCGGCCATTTCTTGGAAGCTGTTTTGGTCGGTGATCTGTGTAGCCAGTTAGTATTAGTGTTTATATCGTCTTTTTTTTCTCTTTATGTTGTATGTTGCGCATGTATAGACAAAAAATTCAAACCCAAGAAGAATGGAGAGGGGAAATGGTGTGGAAGTGGATGCACTGACATCATAGCACAGGAGCACTGCCTGGGCTCCTCTATAGTAAAGTCTCGACATGCTGCGAAACCTCTCTTGTCCAGCAGTGTCCCATATCTGTAATCTTACTATCGTATCGGAGGTTGAATCAAGGACGCGCTTCGTCACGAACGACGCGCCGATGGTCGAAGCCGCTGCGGGGTTGAAAGTGTTTTTACAATATCTCTCCACGAGCGCAGTCTTTCCCACCCCTGGTTTATCATTAAGGTTAGTTAGGTACACTGTTTAGTTGAGTTTCCAATCTCGAGCATATAGATTGGAAACTGGGCACTCCACAGACGACATACCCTGTGCTCCAAGCACCACGATCTTAGCTTCAAGGCTTGAACTCATGTTTCCCCGAGGTTGAGGAAGCGGGGGTCAAGGTTTTGTATTCGCATCATATGTTCACAGAAGTTCAAAATTCTTTGACAACCAACGTGGAAGAAAGCTATCAGATCAGATCAAAGGGAGATTTCAAGGAGAGATGAAAGAAAAGAAAAGCTGATGTTCCGGGCGGTATCAGCCGATGTTCATATTCACGAGGTCACCTGCACGTGTCTTGGATAGCAAAAGAAGGGAAGAAAAGGTTCAACTTTCTATAAACCCGACTATTTTATCTTTCATGCAGTCGATTGGTAACCTGAGATTCAAGGCATATATATAGGAGAACAAAGGGCTCAAGTTAAACTCTCAGCCTGTGAATTAATATATTTTACATAAGTTGATTGGTTTTTCTCAGGTGCTCTTGGAGCAATTATACTCGTGATTATACTCGTGACAATAGTGTTAATTTGTGAGGTCTATGAATGGTCCCCTTGCACTGGGGTCTATCAGCCTCATGCAAGGCAGCACCCGCATGAGTCACTATTAAACTCAACCCTAAAGCGGCAGGTTTGACGTCGGCACATGCAGGGGCATTTACAATTTACATAGGAAAGAGTAAATATAATGCGTTTCTCCTCTAGTGGTATCATGCAAAGCGCATGTACATGAAGCTGGCAATTCCCATGCCCGACCGAACCATTTTCGGAGGTCATTATCAAAAAGCAATAGCACTGCACTTTTGAGTGCAGACAGGATCATCCGCCGGCAACGGGCGGTGTCATCCTCCAGGCCAGAAACAATGGGTATATAATTCTCAAAAGAAATAACAGAATAAAAAAGAAAAGACAAAGGCAAATCGTCCATTAGACAGAGATAACAGCACAGGCATTACATTGAGAAATGGCAGCGCACAGCGCTGTCACGCCGGCAACTTGAAACGCAACCGCTTAGCGGAGCTTACAGAAAGGCTCTCTCAAGATATGTTCTTGGAGTTCTCGGTCTCCTCGTGGAAATCCTTGCCATCGCTAGAGGTGCTGCGAGGGGAGCTCTTCTCGCCAGCGTTCTCCATATCACCCTGCTGACGGTTAGACTGGAAGCCATACTCAGCAGCCTTGGCCTCAATCTCCTCATCGGTGAGCTTAGGCAACTCTTTGGCAGCCTTGACATAGCTCATGTTCTCGCAGTAACCCTTGGCGAAGATGAGATCGATCTCCTCCAGACTGCGACCAGCGGTCTCAGGGTAGAAGAGGATCATGGGGGGAATGAAGATGAAGTTCATCACAGCGAAGAAGAGGTAGGTACCCCAGGAGATGCTGTCAATCATAACCGGGGTGATCATAACAACAGTGAAGTTGAACAGCCAGTTCGAGCAGGTAGAGACGGCATTGGCCTTGGCACGGGTACGGAGAGGCGAGATCTCGGCAGGGTACAACCAGGGGAGAGGCAGAATCGAGGCACCGAAGAAGGACATGTAGAGGAACAGACCGAAGACGGCTCCCTTGGAAGGTCCGGTCTCGTCGGGGATCAAACAACCGAAGACGATGATCATGGAAACCATCTGACCTGTCATACCACCAATGAAGAGCTTGCGGCGACCGATCTTCTCAATGAAGAACCAGGAGAAGGTAGCGAAGATGGCATAGACAATCATGTTGATACCACCGATAAGCATGGACATGAACTGAGTCTGGCCGAGAGACTTCTTCAGGAGGACAGGCAGATAGTAAATCACAGCATTGCAACCAGACAACTGCTGGGCGATTTGAGATGAAGAACCGATAAGCATGCGGCGCAGATGCTGGGTCTTGCCACCAGTGAGGAGATCAGAGTAACCAGCACCGGCAGCAACACCAGCAGCCTCGATGGACTCGATGACAAGTTGCTTCTGAAGCTGGGTTTCGTGGGCATCGACTTCGTAACCACCGAGAGCAGCGAGCACATACTCACCCTCGTGCACCTTACCCTTGGAGATAAGGTAGCGAGGCGAGTCGGGCAAATAGAACATGCCAACGATAATGATAACACCGAAGATAATCTGGAAGCCAATGGGGAAACGCCAGACGAGGTCCTCGGGGCCGTACGAGGCACCGAAGTCAATCCAGTATGCAATCATTGTACCAATGGCGATAATACCACCCTCGATACAGATGAGAAGGCCACGGTTGGAGGAACGCGAGCACTCGGCCTGGTAGGTAGGGATGGTTGAAGTGTTCATTCCGTTGCCGATACCAGTGATGATACGGCCGACGAAGAACTGGGCGGTAGCTCCTTGACCCTTGACGGCAGAGATCTGAATAATAACACCAATAATCATGACCCAAGCACCGTGAATAATCATGAGACGACGACCAAGCTTGTCACCAGTGAACAAGGCGTACATGGCACCAACCAGACAACCCAACTCGTAGACGGCAGTCACCAAGGCCTGCATGGTGGAGTCGCCATGGGTGATAGGCATAAGCTTGCCGAAGGCATCGGAATCAATAATCCCGGACATGACACCCTCTGTGGATTGTTAGCAACGTTAGATTGGATAAATGATGCTAGGTAAATGTATACTCACGATCGTAACCGAAAAGCAAGAAGCCCATAGTGGCGATGGTCGACACCGTTAAACTCAGGGGCCTGCCGGACATCCCAGCATATTTCGGCGCCATGATGGAGAATAGAAGAAGATCACGATATAACCAATCTATACAAGTCCAAAGGAGGTATGAAGGACTAGTCCCAGTGTCAACACGTGGGTATGGGCGGTATGGGAATGAGTGGAATGACTGGGTATACAGAGACACGCGGAGAAAAAGAGGAAACCTGGGGGAGGAGGAAATAGGGAGATATTTGAGTGTCTGCTTCTCCAACGGAGTTTGACGAAAGTGGCAAGGAGATTCATCGTGGGGCATAAATATTTTTTCTCTCCGTGTGTACTCCATACGAGTTTGAGCCCGAGGCCTTCGAATAATAATAAAAATTAAAATTAAAATTAAATATACAAAATAATAATAAAAAGCCACTACCGTAGTAGTTGTGGTTCAACGAATCAGAGTTGTTAAGGAGCGGAGCCCATTAGCCGAATGCATCAATAATGGCGTGTTAAGCATTTTTAAAAGACCCACTCGATAGTTTGCGTCCCTGATGACATCAGATCTGCAATTTCTTTTTATTTTCGATTTTCTATTTTTTATTTTCTTTTGACTTGTTTGTTTTGATGCTAATTGATTCTCATCATAATTGGCCTATAGTGGTGGATATGCCCTGATCACTTCGGCGTGGTGCTTAGCTTAGATGCGCACCGGGCTGGCCAAACATTAAATCTCAAACATGAATTCTGGATTATATTAAAATGGACTGTACCTAGTATGTCTATTCTTCGGGTGAGGAAATGACTGAGATTCGGAGTAAGGGTGAAGGACAAGCCCTACCAATAATGGGCTTGAACCGTTGAGGAAGGCGTGCCGATATCAAATAGTGCATCGGGATTGCGCATGCACACGGGAATATGGTAGGTGCGCTATTAGAGTCCCTACGATTCAACAATGTACCTAAGCGTTGTACTCGATCTCAATGCAACAAGTCCAAGCGCTAAGCCGTCCTTCTCGGTGCTGGTTGCAAAACGGGTCTCGGGAAGCCGTCTCCATGCCGAAGATACTCGGCGATGAGAAATGTTCGCGGGTGCCGTGAAAGGACTAGCGCCACACTAAAAGGATCGGATAAGTGATCATCATGGTCGCTTACTCGATACAGAATGTGCATACCAGATCCTCCTTGCTCTCCATTATTGAGTTCTTTAATAATATATGCAATGTCTTTCTTTCTCCCTTCCTTGGGGGTGCCTTATTAGGCTATAGGTAATACAATATAAGGCTGCATACCTATATGTCGTACAATATTGCACTCAGATCCGAAACAATATGTGGAATAGTAGCACAATTTACAGATTTATGCAAGCCAAGAGCCAAGGCGTCTAGGGCCGGGCCCGCGAGGCTTTTCTTTTCTTGACCGTTGCTTCTTTTTAGCCTGAAGTTAAAAAAATGACAAATGAATTGTATGAAAAGTTATAAATCTTTTCATTTTCCCGTCAACCACCCAAATGACGACCCACGTCATGTCTCAAAGATATGCAGGATTATCCATCAAATCCCCTCCTTCGGTGGAAAAGTGTCGCCTAGTATCCGCAATGATGTCGTTGAACCACTTCCCGGCGTATTCGAAGTTTTCTCGAACCGCAACTAAGTGGATACGGGCGAAAAACATAGGCAACCACAAAATCAAAACATATTTACGGGACATGGCTAAAATTCCATTCTTTTTTCCAGCATATGCGAATGCACTAGATTCAGATTGGAAGAACTCTTTGCCGTGGAAGCGTACGATGGTAAAAACTAAGTTCTCCTTATGGCAGGTCCGCGTGTCCACGTCCACAATTCAGGTGATTCAGAAGACTATCGATGGGTCTCCTGCGGCTAATCATGCATCTCGGAGAACCCGCCTTCCTGTCTCGTACATCGCTTGTAGGTCCGTCTAAATCTCATGTTACAGTCGATCGAGACCTATCAACAGACCTCGCCCGATGAGGGATCGATTGGACGATAGAAAGACCAAGCTTCAGATGCCATGGTGACAGAACACATAAAGAGGATTGAGCCTTATTATTGCCGTATATTTTTTCTTTTTTAGATAGGTGACCCAAACAATACCCATTTATGAATCCTACAATACAATTTGGCTGAACTATAACCAGTGGTTGCGCCCGCTTTGCGCCCCGGTTCGATCTACCTGCACTTGATTCAGAGATTCTGTGCCCCATGCACACATGGTGGAACTCGTGCACAGTGCACTTTGGCCGTGCCCCTTCCCCGTACAACGTCAGCGGTACCACGAGGCAACAAGGAGGGGTCGCCATGGTGGAAGATGGAGAAATGGCGGAGGTGTGGGAGGGTGGAGAACATTCGGAGGCGCCGGCAATGCCAGGGAGGTGCGAGGAATGAATGAACGTGTCCGGTGACAGCATCTGCCTCGATGCCGATGTGCCGATGTGCCGATGTAACAAAGTTACCTGTGTACCTTACGCGCGTTGCCATTGAGCGGCTGTTATTTCTCGGGATCTCTTCGAACTTCGAGCCAGAAAACCAGGTTTCAAAGAAGCTTTCTAGCGATCGACGGTGGCGCTGTCACCCAAGGCGGAGGTAAGATCGTTCTTCGTCCACTGATCTCCACTACTTTATAATGTTTCCAATTGCCAGCTTGTATTATCCATGCTTCTGATGGTCGCGAAGGCCTTATAAACTGTACTTCAGACACAATTGTTGTTATGATGTGGTGGACTTTGTATCTCGATGATCACGTGGTATCATGTGAATCAAACTGCGTCAGGTCACTCGCTATTCCTTCCTCAAGACGGCGTCCCCGACATTCCAACGAGGGAATGCAGGGCTGCCAACAGCGATTTGTTCCATTAGCCGTTCGAAAGAATCAAGGGTGCGAACTGGCAGGAAGCTGAAGAAAGACAAATAAATGCAATTTATGCAATTTATGCATCATGCAGTTCTGCTAGGGACCGTTAGTAACTAAAAAGGGCTAACCTTAGAATTATACATGTAAATGTCTAGGTATAATATAACTTATTGCTGAATCCATCATATTTTGTCTCTCTTTCCATACAGGTAAGGTTATTTTTTGAATGCAGATGTAGACAACAAAAACGTTTTTGTCGTGTGAAGGGAACATGGCATGTATAATGCGTTCCTTACTACTGGCTGAATACAATCTAAGAGAACGTCACCAAGACCGAGGCGCCATGACGATCCCAACCTCCAATCTCTTATAGACTTCAATGTTCGAATTTGGGACTTGATCTTAGAAACAAATCGAATTAATATACGGACTTAAGAATTGAGGGCTCATCCGACCAGACTCTCATCCGACGAGTCGGCCGAGAAGCTCCCCGCAACTTTCTCCCCCGGACTCATTTATCCCGAGGTCCCACTAGATCTTTTTCCCTTTAATTACTTCCTCTCCTCTACTCTTCTGCAAACCATACTCTCATATCCTCTTCAGCATGAGCGCAGGCAAACTCACCGGCGCAGATGTCGCTGAGCACAACTCCAAAGACTCGTGCTGGGTCATCGTGCACGGCAAAGCCTACGATGTAACCGAATTCCTCCCGGGTATGTGTTTCTTTACTACTACTCTTCCCTGCTCGAATGTACGCTAATATTTTTCAGAACACCCCGGTGGTCAGAAGATCATCCTCAAGTATGCAGGCAAAGATGCGACCGAAGAGTTCGAACCAATCCACCCACCCGACACCTTGGACAAGTTCCTAGACAAGTCGAAACACTTGGGAGCAGTAGACATGGGAACCGTCGAGCAGGAGGAAAAAGCTTTCGACCCGGAGGAGGCCGACCGCCAAGAGCGCATTTCCCGCATGCCCTCCCTCGCAGCGTGCTACAACCTGATGGACTTTGAGGCGGTGGCCCGCCAAGTCATGAAGAAGACGGCGTGGGCATACTACTCCAGCGGAGCAGATGATGAAATTGTAAGCTACTCTGATATCTATATCGATACCCCCAGGCAGCAAACCCCCCGATGCTAACCTATACCCAGACAATGCGCGAGAACCACGCAGCCTTCCACAAAATCTGGTTTAGGCCGCGAATTCTAGTCGATGTCGAGCACATCGACATGAGCACGACAATGCTGGGCACAAAATGCTCAATCCCATTCTACGTGACCGCCACAGCGCTCGGCAAACTAGGCCACCCAGAAGGCGAAGTGGTGCTCACAAAAGCCGCCCGCCGACACAACGTGGTACAAATGATCCCCACGCTAGCCTCATGCTCTTTCGATGAAATCGTCGACGCCAAACAAGGCGATCAAGTACAATGGCTCCAGCTATACGTGAACAAAGACCGCGAAATCACGCGCAAGATCGTCGAGCACGCCGAAAAGCGCGGCTGCAAGGGCCTCTTTATCACCGTCGACGCGCCCCAGCTCGGCCGTCGCGAGAAAGACATGCGCTCCAAGTTCGCCGATCCCGGTTCGAATGTCCAGGCCGGCGGCGATGATATCGACCGCACCCAAGGCGCCGCCCGAGCCATCTCCTCCTTCATCGACCCGGCTCTCTCATGGAAGGATATTCCCTGGTTCAAATCCATCACACGCATGCCGATCGTGCTGAAGGGCGTGCAGTGCGTTGAGGACGTTCTACGCGCCGTCGAGGTAGGCTGTGATGGCGTCGTGCTATCGAACCACGGCGGACGGCAGCTCGAGACCGCACGGTCCGGCATCGAGGTCTTGGCTGAGGTGATGCCTGCCCTCCGCGAGCGCGGTTGGGAAAAGCGCATTGAAGTCTTTGTTGACGGCGGTGTGCGTCGCGCAACTGATATCCTTAAGGCGCTTTGTCTGGGCGCGACGGGTATCGGTATTGGGCGGCCGTTCCTGTATGCCATGTCTGCTTATGGGATTGATGGTGTGGACCGTGCTATGCAACTGCTGAAGGATGAGATGGAGATGAATATGCGGTTGATTGGAGCTACGAGTGTGGCCGATCTCAATCCTAGTCTGCTTGATACCCGTGGCTTGTTGGGTGGGCACTCTGTTGTGCCATCGGATACCCTTGGCCTTGGTGCTTATGATCCATTGGAGGCACCGAGGTTTAATGAAAAGCCGAAGCTCTAGTTTTTTGGGCTACATTCGTGGTTCATTCATGTTCGTGTTGATACTTGCTGTGTTCTTCGCATCGGTCTGCAGGATGGTATCGTCTGGACATGTAACATTAAGACATTAAGTTCATATATATCTCTATACCCATGCAATATGTACAAATTATTCATCTCGGAGAAAAGTGTACTTTCTGCCTTGTAGAATTCAAAATGCTTTTCAACAGGCTACGACGATGGATTACTGCCGAGCCTACAGAGATATATTTTGAAAACCAGGTGAAGTGGACACTGACCCAACACATGTAAGTTGTGTCCGAATTAATTTCTTTTGTTTTCCATATGTACATGTACATACCTCTGTCCATAGGATTTATAGTATAACTGCCTCTCGACCGACATTCTAGCCTTCCAAGGTTGGATTCAAGTACTTCGCAAGCCTTTGAAGCTCCCGACAGGTTCTGTTGCTTCAAATCCCAGCCAGTCTTATAATATAGGGTCATGTAGTATTGCTGCCAGGATTCGAACCGTCAACATATATATTATATAGATTATCATTTTGTAATGTGAGATACAAGGTGGATCTTGAGAACCAACCTTGGGGTTCGCTCAGGCTGTGATCAAAAGATGTGAATACCCGAAAAAGAGACGCCATTTCTCGTGCAGTCAAACCGCTCAGCTACTATTTACAGCTGCAGTTTATTAAGCGCAAATTAACGAAAACATGGTATTATGAACAGGAAGCAAAAAGCGAATGCTATGCATGCCGGTAGAAGATCACAGGGTAAAAACCCTCGGCGGGTTACCCAGGCGGCCAGTATCGCGATACATGCAAGCAGCGTTGACCATCCACCCACCATTAAGATTCTCCCCTCCCCAGACATGGGCCCAGACCACACCTAGGATCCCGTATCCCACGACCCGCGCGGCATCCATCCAGGCAGACAAATCGAACAGGTCGCGCAGGAAGCCGGCCAGCGAAGCAAGGCGGCTAAGACGCGCGCGTGACCGGCGCGAAGCACACAATCTTTCCCAGGCGCGCTGGGCCTCATCCCAGAATATGGGTTCTTGGCCTGCGGATTCATGGACATGGCCAAAGACGTGGAGGGCAGGACGGACGCGCCATGATTCCGCCAGGAGGTTGGGACAGCCTGTAGAATATACGGGGGACAGGTCAAGATGGGATTGGGGTGGGG
>PKQL01000663.1:0-14982 GCA_002916455.1 Penicillium sp. CF05 | reverse complement strand
ATATTATGGTTATCCTATGTTGTATATAGCCCTTGACAAGTATAATAGGTAATACATAAACAATGCTAGGAAAAATATAAAAAATAAAAAGCTAGAATACATGGATTTTCTTTACAAAAAACAGACCCTTAATAAATAAAACCGGATCATGCTATCACTATGCATCTCGTCCCCAGGCCTCGCGCCGCAGTTGACGGTCCTCTCTGGCCATGCGGCGCTTGGGTCCCCATCGCGATTGCACCGCCTCCAAGATCCGGGCCTGAATCTCCCTCTTCTCTGGGCTTGCCTGGCAGACCATGGCAATAAAAACCGGCGAGCATTCAAATCGTTTGGCGAGCTTGTTTCGGCTCCAGGTCATGGGATCATTCATGCGGAGATTGCGGATTTCTTCAATGTCTGAAGGGGTGAGGTGATATTTTCTTTCGGGCATAGACTTGTAAACACCGGGAAGATCGTCGGCGTTGAGGGTGGAAGAAACGATGGGTGATTTCCGAATATCATCGGCAGGTAAGAATTTGGATGGGGTGTGGTAGGCATTTGGAGCACTGGATGGCGGGTTGTGGATAATGTGATCGTGACCAAGGTTAGATGGGTCAAATGAGGAGTCCGGCTTCACACGTAGTCGCTGCTTGGTCCGTCGGTATGAAGATTGGTTTCGTCGAAATCCTAGTGCCAAAGAATCCGACAAGGAGGGAAAAAGGAATGGCAATGTGAGGAATGGCCGCTTTGTCGCGGCAATGGAGGTCGCCATTGTTTCTGGTCAATTGGGGAGGGGGGAATTGATCAGAAACTGGGTTAATAGAAAAGAAATAGTTAGTAAGTCTTCAACTATATTGTTTGTAATGATTAGAACTGACCTAAAGGTAGGATTGAACTTGGAGTCGAAGGACTGGACGTCTGTTGGCATCTCTCGCGCTTCGAACCCGAACTTTTTCCCCTGGTCTCGTGACCCCCCTGGTTTGTATTTACCATACCGTAAAAATAAAAAAAACGGTACTTATGTACCTGGTACTCAGCGAATGCTCCCCATCACGGCTCAATCAAAAGTACTGAATACAAGTAGGTTATCTCTCCCCACATGAGTAGGGTAATAATCCCCGGGTCACCTGGTGTCTCACAGATGTCATCACCGAGACTTCTACTAACTCCCATTTATTCTACCTTCTCGATCATGGCTGTCGGATTTTGATAGTTCATCCTATCGCAATGTCGGACTCGACAGTTCAGACAGATCAGAAGCCAAACGAGGCTGGAGCAAGTAAACGAGCCCCGAAGCCTCCTGCTTTCACATGGGACAAGAATCAAATCGACGGCTGCATATCACCTGTGAGATCATCCGAAGCCCTGCAGACACCAAATCATGATTCGACCAGATACATGAGACACCCCTCGCCCGAAAGCTCATCCTACCTGCCGCCCCGTATACATTCCCCCGCCTCTCAGATATTCGAACGAGATGTGCAGGAAGATATAGTGCCGGCACAGGCATCGCCTTCGATACCTGCGCATATTCGAACCGATAACTATATTCCACCTGTCCTAGAAGCATCCTCGGCTGCGATCACAGATGATCGCCTCGATCCAGATTCGGTCGAGATTGTCACGCATAACCTACATCAATCAGCGGGTGGTCCATCGGGAGAGCAGTCGATGTCGTCTTCAGACATCGATCATCTCTTGGGCCAGGCCGATGGTGATGAACCCTTGTCCAGTTTTGGAGCACCGGACACGGCAGATGTACGTCGACTGAGCTTTATTTCCTTTGCCGACGTTGTCAACGCCGAGCATGCTGAGACAAATGAAGCTCATCTTGGCGTTATGTCTCGGGAGCGCCTAGGAGATCGCAACCAATTCCCGTCTCCATTGCTCTCTCCATCTTCTTCGCACGGACTCGGCACTTCGCCGCCAACAAGCATCGCGACCTCCTTCAGAGGGCTTGATATGTCTCCTACTCGATTCCCTACTGCTAGTGCTGCCCAAAGTCCCGTCTCTTCCAGTTTTGGGGGAGACCTGAACGTAGAAACCATGCGACAGGCCTTGAGAAAGACAGCCAGTGGAGACCTGGGCACCACAAGCCGGGCCGTGAGTACCATAGGGGATGACCTGTCAGATCGTACATTTTAGCAGGTCGAACCTTTTCTGTTTGGCTTTGGCTAGTGAATGGCTCCGAGCAGGATCTCTCGTTTTCTTCATGGTACAGTGTGATAAGCTACGATAGTCTGCTTTACTCGTGATATATACCGCAATTTACGGATCTGGATATCCCAGGGAAAGTCCAAGTCCTTGTGTAGTGCACAAGCCAACTTTGATCGAATTGGGGTAGACTATGCACTTGACTGCCGGACACTTTGCACTGCGTCCAAGGCCCGTTGTACCCTGGAGCGCAGATCATGTACGTCTTCTAATCCAACACTGATTCTTACTAGATCCGGATCGACATTGAAAGATCTCGCCTGACATGTGTTAGTTATGGCCAGGTCAACATACGATTGGTGTACATACCCAGTCTAATTCGCCGTAATGAGCCAGAAGGACGTACGGAGAGCTGACAAGTTAGCAAAACCCAAGATAGAGGGGTTCCTGTGTACTCACCTCAATGTAAAGTTGGTCCCAAGACTGGGTCCCTTCAAAACCTCGATCGTGTCGAAAAAGGCAATCGCCTCGGCTGTGGAGTGGAATGTCACAGAGAAGAGACCACCATAACCACCATTGGCATTGCGGAGGCTATCATATAGTGGTCTCGTGGGGCTGTATTTCGGGTAGTGAACTTCTTTCACTGTGGAAATGGTCAGTATAGCTCTCACACCAAAGTAAATGAATACTTGCCTAGGGGGGACTCCTTCAGCATAGCTGTAATGTCCTCAGTGGTAGCATTGATTTGTTCAATGCGAGGAATAAAATCACGGCTGTTTCTCTCCAGGAAAACGGCATCCTCCGCCCAGTAGGTATCTTCATAATCTCGGTTATAATTTTCCTTGAGAGCTGCATAATACTGTGCATGAGGGTTGAGCACAGCACTTCCTCCCATGACGTTACTATCTCCGCTGAATATCTTGGTCAAGCTGCTGACAACTATGTCTGCCAAGTGCAGAACGTTGATGTTTAAAAAGTTGCTGATGGTTTCGTCGACTACCACAGAAAACCCATACTGGTCTGCCAAGGCGCGAATCCTTTTGAGGTCTGGTGTTTTGAGAAGAGGGTTACCTGGTGCCTCGGTAAAAAGCCCAAGGAAACGCTCGCCAGCCTTCAGTCGAGATTCCAGATCATCTAGATCTTCCGAGGAGCCGTGACCATAGAATACGCAGCCTGGTCCCCATTTTTGGAGAATCTTCAATGTATCCGTATAAGGGAACCCGAAACAGATTGACGGTAAATCTCCTCTAGTAGCCAGCAAGGTTTGATGAGCGTTGAAAATGGCGCTCATACCCGAAGGGTAAAGAAGGACATCCTCCTCAGAAATGCCGGCGACTCGACCTTCTGATGAAGCTGTCTCCAGGGCTTCTGGCAGTTCAGCATCGGCTGTCAAGACACCCGCAATACGTTTGCGAACAGCCAGCTTGGCCTGATTGGCGAGAGAAGTGCTGAGGTTTCGGCCAAACCGCTCCTCAATAAACTGAGCATAGTCTCGGCCATCTTCAATGTTGGATTTGGGAGGAGATTCTCCAACAGAGCCCTTTCTCGCTCCATTGACGCTTTGGTATCTGCGGGGTCCCTTGCAAGGACGCTGAGAGATTGACTCCGCAGTCGCAAAGCCTTTATCTTCCACCAAAAACCCGTCCTCCAATGCTCTAAGGCAGAACTCACCTCGTCGACTGGAGATGCCATTACCCGAGTGTTGCCACACCTGCTTGGTAATGGAGGCGTATTCCTTTGGGTAGATGACACACGACAAGGAAGACGTCACTGTTGATCCGGCTTCGGTATGTGGGGATGGGATGAAGTTGACAATGCGCGCTTTGTACGCCTTCTCTGCGGGGATTTTGCTGAGCAAAAAGGAGTGGCAGATGCGCGCAGGCTTGACTGATGGGAATAGGGTTGCGGACTCGAGGTTGGGGTCACCGACTCGGCGAACAATCTCCTGGGCGAGCTTTTGGATAATAGGATGGACGAAGAATCTGGGATAACCGCATTTCATTTTGCTAATGACCCAATCTTCTCCTTCTTCGTAGCCAATATTTTCCCTCCATGATGGAAGCGATACGCTGACAGCCTTGTAAAATTAGAAGAGTCATAGAGGGGTTGCGGGGAGGTAAACCATACATGGTCAGTGTTTGGAGGCACAGGTCCTCCTAAAGCCTGCAACATTTTCAATTGAAAATCGAAATGAGCTTTAAAAAAAATATGATATATTGATATTTGGAACTAAAGAGAACGTTCTCAAAAAGAAAGAAAAAAAGACAAAAGGTTGTAAATGATGCCATCCCCTCCACTTGCGACTTCGGCGATGCTCCGCCCGAGCGGGTACCTGATAAAATACGAATGAGTCAGCCGTACGGTATCAGATACAATACCGTTATCTCCAAAAAAAAAAATCTCGTCTACTAACACCTGCTACGCTCACAAAATGTCGGACCACACATCTAAGCGCAGAAAGCTCAGTCCTTCCCCGGAGAATACTGTTACTAGCTCTTCAACGAAACAGACATCGAAAGTGACCGAGAAGCGAAACCCGACTCGAGGCAAAGATGAGCGCTCCGCAGAGCTTGCAATGGCCAGCGGCTTTTACAAGTCCAGTTTCTTTAAGCTGCAAATGGATGAGCTACTGGAGGGATTGAGACCTAACTACAGCAAACAAGTCTCAAAGGTTCAGGAAACACTACACCAAATCAAGATCGCCATTGAAGGCCTGCCCGAAAAGTCTCCGAAATCTGTCCCCGATGCCGAGAAGGAGCTACGTGCTTCCGGCCTGGTGGTTCCATGGCCGGAGCCTCGGCCAAGCAAAGATGTCAAGTACAGCATGACATACGCAAAGCCAGCGAATATCAACGTGGTAGGTAGCTTTGCGCTTAAGACAGGCGCTCGCACTTTGGAGTCGCGCCCAATTGATCTGGCAATCACTATGCCAAGTTCGGTCTTCCAGGAGAAGGACTACGTCAACTTCAGATACTTCCACAAGCGCGCCTACTATATCGCGTGCGTGGCCGCTGGGATTCAAGACACCGCGAACACCCTAGGGTTGGATATCAAATTTGGCCCCCAGGATGGAGACAGTCTCCGTCCTCTCATCTTGTTGGAACCGCGTCAAGCCGAACCGTCCGGACCTACCATCCGAATTCTGACCGCAATCGATCCTACGTTGTTCCCGGTCACAAGAACGCTTCCACTCAAAAGCAATATCCGCCAAGCTTCCAATAACTCGGAGATCGGCGAACCGACCTCGTATTACAATGCCAGCCTTCGTTCCGATGCGACAGTCTCTCTCTATCACAAGTCTATCTACTCGGTCTCCAAGAAATGCAGTTCTTTCAGCGATGCATGCATTCTTGGCCGCACTTGGCTGCAACAACGAGGCTTACATACCCCCTTCCAGAATGGAGGCTTTGGTGGTTTCGAATGGACTGTACTTCTGTCTTTGCTGTTTGAAGGCGGTGGTCCGGCTGGACAACCGGTCCTGCTACCATCATACAGCTGCTACCAAATTTTCAAGGCCACCATCCAGTTTTTGGCCGGCAGGGATTTGACCACTCCTTTATTCTTTGGCCAAGAGGTCCCAGTTCCTTCCGGGGTACCCGTTGTTTTTGATGGCCGCAGAGGTTTGAACATTCTTTACAAAATGACGCCTTGGTCATACACAACACTGCGTCATGAAGCCGCTGTCACCCTAAAAATGCTCAATGAGTCACGAGAGGACAACTTCGATAAGGTTTTCATTCTGAAGGTTGATGAACCAGCCCTCAGATTTGATCGCTTGATCTCATTCCCCAAGTCATTCAATGGGGACACGCTCCGCGCTGTTCACGAACAGAATGCTTTGTATAATGTCCTTTCCCGGGCTCTAGGAGACAGAGTCAAACTTGTCTCTATTGTGAGCCGCGCCATTGATTCGTGGTCAGTCAAGTCCAAGCAGCCCAAACGGTCGAGCCAGGGTGTGTCTGTAGGACTGTTGTTGAATGCTGAAAACGTCGGACGAATTGTCGACCACGGTCCGGCCGCAGAAGAAAAAGAGGAGTCTGCTTCGTTCCAAGCTTTCTGGGGTGAAAAGTCGGAGCTTCGACGATTCAAGGATGGCAGCATCCTAGAGAGCCTTGTGTGGTCTGACGAGTCGGACACATCTATCATCTATCAGATTTTGGAGTACATACTCCAGCGGCACTTCAAGATCACCACCGATGAATTCACGTTCGTTGGTGATGAATATGACGAGCTCCTTAAGGGGCATGGCGATGGCATTCTAGCATACTCCAGCCCTGCTTTCCAGTCAATCGATGATGCCTTCAAGGATCTTGAGAGATCTATTCGCAGCATGGACGAAGTGCCACTGGAGGTACGTCACCTGGCCCCGGCCAGTTCGCTTCTTCGTTATACCTCCCTCAGACCAACGGGAGCCACGGACGTTGTACTTCAGTTTGAAAGCTCCTCGCGTTGGCCTGATGACTTCGCCGCCATCCAAATGACCAAGGTTGCATTCCTTGTGAAGATTGGAGACTCTCTGGAGTCATCGGGTGCTGCCTCGTCTTGCCGTGTAGGCCTCGAAAATGAATCGAGCAAGGTGATCAACAATGCGTATCTGGAAATTCCCCATTCTTCTGGCGTGTTGTTCCGGTTGAGGATTCACCACGAGCGTGAACAGACCCTACTCGAGCGCAATCTCAAGGACCGAAATCTGAGTCCTCGGGAACGAGAAGAGGCAGCCTATGCTCTCTTCGCCTACAAGAAAACCTTTGTTCAAACTCCGCGCTTGACACAGGCACTCCGAAGCCTGTGCACACGCTTCCCCTTGTTGTCGCCCACCATTCGTCTTACCAAGCAATGGTTTAACTCTCACCTGTTTACCGCCCAAATCAGCGATGAGTTGATTGAATTGCTGGTAATTCGCACCTTCACTCAACCTAACCCTTGGGAATGTCCTTCGTCTGTCATGACCGGATTCCTAAGAACTCTCCACTCCCTCTCCCGGTGGGACTGGCAGCAGGAGCCCTTCATTGTTGACCTGGGGGGCGATCTAACACCACACGTGACGGAAAATATCCGCACTCGCTTCACGGCCTGGCGCAGCATCGATCCTGCGATGAACAGTCTGGCCTTTTTCGTCGCGTCTGACATTGATACTGAAGGAGTCACCTGGACTCAATACGAGATGCCCTCGAAGGTTGTGGCTGCTCGGACGTCCAGCCTGGCCAAAGCAGCAGTAAGCCTGCTGCGAAGCAAGACCCACGATATGGATGTTTCCGAGCTGTTTGATACCTCTCTTGCTCCTTACGACTTTGTCATCCATCTTCGCCCAAAGCTGTTTAGCGGCTCCTCAGCACCCAAGTTCAAGAACTTGGCGGAACCCCATGCTGGAATGATGCAGACCATCAAGTCGTTTGTATGTGACGTACAAGCCTGCTACAGCCAGAGCATCTTGCTCTTCCACGGAGACGATCGTTGTGCAGTGATTGCTGGTCTTTGGAACCCGCAGACCCTGAAGTCGCGGCCGTGGAACCTGAAGACAGCGTACTCGACCGCTCCAGGTGATACCAAGGGTGAGGTCGTAATCAACCAGACTGCTATTCTGAATGAGATTGCGCGGTTGGGCAACGGGCTCATCGGAAACATTGAGGTCCGTGCAGAGGAATAGATCTTAGTCTTTGATTCGAATTGGTGTACATTAATCAATCTACAAGATAGATCGAGCATATATATATATATATATATAGGCTTCTTACGACGTTTTTCTTCAACCCAATTGGAACAATGAGAAATGTCATGATATGAAACTCAGAGCCCTCAATCAAAATCGGCACCATATTAGATGAGATTGATGCCTAAGGTGTCCATCACTGATAACATCAGCCTTGTTTTCATCTTCTCTCATCACCTCAACAATGACCAGCATAACTCGGGGCCAGCGAGCCCTCCATGCTCAATTCCAACCTTGGAGTCAATATAGTTTTCACACCCACCTCCAATCCCAATTACTTCCCAACCGTGCGCAATCACAGCTCTTCTCAACCTCCGGCCCGCGCCAGCAATCCCGCAGGCCCTCATCACCATCCCCTACAACCACCACCGTCTCAATCCCCTCTAAAACCGAAATAAATGCCCCGATCAGCACACACCCTGCCGCCCTCACAGCCCCATCCCCCCTACATCCCTCCGCAGGCGCAGCAGACAAGTTAAAACGCTATGTCGAATTCGGCCGCGCATACGTGACCTTCTACAAAACGGGCCTAAAAAACGTCTACCGCAACTACCGCGCCTCGCTCCCTCTACGGAGGAAACTAGGTCTACCCGCCTACATCCCGATATCCCCGCCGCGGACAAGCACACGCAACAGCAACAACGGCGGCGCGCCATCAATAACACAAGCATCCAAGCTCGGCCGCGCGCAATTCCAGCTCGTCCGCCGCTCAGCCCGCGATGTCCGCCGCATGATCCCATTCACGATGATCCTGATCATCTGCGGCGAGTTCACACCCCTAATCATCCCGGTATTCGGCTCTGCCATTACGCCCGCGACATGTCGTGTGCCCTCACAGATGGGGAAGGAGCGCGTTGCTGCTACGGCGCGTAAACTCGCGGCGCTAGATGTATTTGTTGCTGAGAATAAAGATCGATCTGTGCATTTGTTCAAGGCGGGCGGTGCAGAGCAGTTGGCTCTACTTGCCAGGCGTTTTGCTGATCCCGCCTGGGTTGCCAGTGCGGGCTCCGCGGATGTGTTGCGTGCCTGCGCTGTTTTTGGCCTGGTTAAGCGTCATGATAGGACTGCGGGCGAGTCGCTTGCTGGTTTGATCTACCGGCCTCGGCTGGCGCGGTATGTCGAGTACCTGTCTATTGATGATGGGATGATTCGTGTTGGCGGAGGGGTTTCGGCTATGAATGCTACTGAGGTGCGGGTTGCGGTTGAGGAACGTGGTGGTGTGGATGTCTCTTCTGGTACCCAAGACCGCAAACGTGCAGAAGAGTTGGAGAGGCGCTGGTTGGAGCAGTGGCTGGCTGTTCGTGGAAACAGTTCGAAGTCCAAGAAGCTGTAGTTTTTGGAAGGTTCATGGACTGGAGGTCCCTGCTTGTACAGTAGATGTTTAGTAGGTTCTTTGTATTATATCCCACATATCGACTCATAAAAGAGGTGTTTTTCGTCGTGCTTTTGTTATCATTACTAGCCGTAGCACTAGCTAGCAGTAGAGCCTACAATAATCTTAGTCGACATGATTCTGTATGCAATATTTGAAATTGCATATGGAAAGACATGTGCGAAAGGAAACCCCCAAGCGCTCAAAAGTAGCATGTGTCAATTCCGATAGTCAAAATGGAAGGGTATCAAAAAACCAGCCCTCGTAGAGGAGGAAATCAATTTAAAGAAAAGGAAAGAAAGAAAGAAAGGCAACAGTTGATCTCACCAAGTCCACTGTAACAAACTAAGAAGCCGCAGCCTGCGCCTGCGCCTGGCCACGGATCTGCTTTGCCCACCGCAGACCACAGCTATTGCAAAGATCTCGATTTCCACTGGGACCACGCCGCCACTCGGGGGTGTTCTTTGTGTTGCACATAGCGCAAAACTTCTCGACTGCCATAGCGCCGTGCTTGCGCTTGCGCTTCCTGCGGCGAGCCACCAGGCGTTGCAATTCATCGGCTAGGGCGTGGTTCTGCTTCTCTAGCTCGCGCAGCTCGATCTGCCAGCTAGATCCACGGGTAGGGTTGAGCTCTGTAAAGAAGGTTTCGGGGTCAGCAGAAGATGAACTGCTGCGGTTGCCAGTGGGCAGGCCGTTGAGGCCGATGAGGTTCGATAGGTCGGGCATGCTTTGACCAAGGGCACCGTACTGTTGGAGCGCGACGGTGTCATTGACGGTAAGCGTAGCGAGACTTTTGTCTTCGGCGAATGGAGGGAAGGACCGAGCAAATCGTATCTGGGCGACGAGGAAAGTCGGTTTGGTTCCCTTCGCTGCGTCGCCGGTGTACAATGTGGTATGTGCTGAAAGGGCATGGCCTTTCCTATGCCACATTTGGTGTTTGAATGATGGTGGTTCATCCGTTTCTCTGCCGCTGCCAATAACGGCGGCCATGCCTGTTCCTTGTCCACCGGAGGCTTTCTCCAGGGCCTGTGTGATCGTGGCAGTGCCACCAGTCTCGGGCTGCATGATCTCTTGTAGGCCCTTACCAATCAGATCGTCAGGTGAGCGACCGAGCACCGGCTTCACCTTGGTAGTAATAAAAAGAATGACACCAGACAAAGAAACTTTGGCCCAGATGTCATTCTCGGCCAGCGCAGCGGACGAGCCCAGGCGCGCAATCTGACCCAAGGTGTAGACGGGACGCGGGCGCCCGGTCATGACTAGATGTCTCCGGCCCTGGTTCGGGTCGATGTGCCACGCGCCGTGGCTCTCGAACCACATATATCCTCGGTGCTTTTGTCTGATGCGATACACGACACTGAGTGGAGCGGTTATCGTGCTCGCCCGCAGGTCACGAATTACAGGGCCAATATCACTGGGATGGCAGATGGCAGAAAGGGTCTTGCCGATCAATTCCACCGGGTCATATTCTAGAATCTTGTGGCAAGAGGGCGACAGATACAAGAATTCACCGTTGAATGAAAGCACATGGATCACATCATCGGTATTATCAACCAGAATGCGATCCAGGCAGTGCCGGTTGACATCATTCCCAGCTGCACCCATGGCGGCGAGAATGGTAGTCACTTCGTCGTGACCATATCGCAACCCGAGGTCCGGTCGTGAGGAGCATACATCTGGTGGTGGGACTATATACTGTGGCAGCTGATCACGACGATAGTTAATGCTGTAATTACCATCTATACAACGTTAGCGAGGGCACTCGCCACGAAGATTGCGGCAAAGTATACCAGGATTTCTTCCCCTCACGGCATCGGGTTTTTCAACCAGATCGACCTGGAACCCGACATAGTACCGGTAAACATCCGAGTCCCACTGGATGGGTATCATCGTGATGAGATTCATGAAGGGCTGTCCACCCTTGCGGTAGTTAATTATACTGGCCTGGATCTCACTGCGGTCATCGATGGTTGACCGTATCTGATGGACAGTCTGTCCATCAACAAAGGTCCGCTTAGCACCAGCACTGATCCTACCGTCGGGTACTTGAAGAAATCGACAATTCCGGCCAACGATTTCGTCTTTAGTATAACCGGTCAATCGTTCAAAGGCCTCTGATGCATAGACGATTGGATGATCCTCAGTTAAGATATCACACATTACGAAGGCGCAAGAGAGATCGACCGCGCCAATGTTAATTTTAGGGTTGCGCCGCATAGCAACGCGGCCCTGGACAAGGTTAGTAAGTCGTCTGATACTATCCACGGGGATAGACGACGTACCAACGCTCCCATTACATCAAAGCCAGTCCTCGAATAGATGCCGGTATGTTCAGTCTTGCCAATCTCGGGCTGTGCAAGCCCTGGCGGAAAACCCTCTGATTGCGCGTTCCCGCGTCAGTCATACCATGGGCCAGAGCCAACCGGGAGGTGCCAGGCACAAAGACAACTCAGAGACAACTCACCTGTGGCAGCAACGGGCTTCTTTGGCTGGATAGGAACCGGCTGCAATGCATGGTACAGCTGGCCAGTAGGCAGGTGGCGCTCCAGAGGTTGTCGCTGAGCCCGCTGCACCTGCGCCTGCGCCTGTGACCAGTCGCTCGTGCGACCCGAAAGGTCGGAATCCTCGAAATTGGCTGTCGAACCGGTGCTCATATTGTATGGTCCCGAGAAGGCTGGCGGAGCGAGCTGGGAATAATGGGGTACCGCCATGACGTATGGGAAGGGCGGGTATGTAGACTGAAACTGTGAATGATCCATCTGCGGAGGCATCCCCACAGTGATGGCCGGGTAGGTGGCCGGGATATCGTAGGTATAGGCGTTGGTAGCGTTCATATTCATGGGCATTGAGATACCCGAGACCGGAATCCCATCGTATGTGAGCATGTCATTAGATCTTTGTCCGTCTAGGTCCGAAGGATGGGATCGTGCGAAGTTCTGGAGAGGCAGATCCGCATCCTGGGGTAACATAGCACTGAAGGCATAGCTAACCTGGTTTGGAAATGTCGTATATGAATGGTTGGGAGCTTGTGAGGTGAGCTGATATTCATCATCATATTCCAAGCTGAAGTTGTTCATGTTGGTAATTAAAATATCTGTAACCCAGGCTGAGTTCCATCGCCCCGCGGTATGACAACCTCAGAAGTGAGAATTTCCAAAATATGCTTGCAGTTTGTGGATGTTTATAGGAATGAATGTGTTTGGTATTAGAAGAGAGAAGGAGAGAGAGAAGATGAGAAGATGAGAAGATGAGAAGAAGAAAGAGAGAGAGAGAGAGCGAGAGCTCCAAAGTACAAAATGGATGTGGAGAAGTACTTGCCAAGCATTTTTATATTGTATACGGGGAATTTGACATTTTATCTTTTGTCTCTCAATTGTTCTATTTTATTTTCTTTTTCTTTCTCTATTATATTCCTATATATTCTATATATTCTCTCTATATATATATAATAGATTGTAGTAGTTGTTGGTAATGTCTATATATCCAATGCCATGTCTATGTCGAGAGGCAAAACCCCATGAGACCTATCACAAAGGACAATTATAGAAAGAGTGATCAATAATGGTATTTGTGTAAGAGATAGAGAGATCAACTAATTAGAGCTATACGGAGTACATATATGTAGTAAGCTACCTAGATATGTAGGTACGATACATCGGTACTATTGATAACCCCTATTAACTATATTAATAACCCCCTGTCAATATTTCCCCCCTCTACTCCGTACACCTCCAATGTCCGTTGACCATGGACAAGATCTCAATCACCATCTGCGGAGATGGTGGATGTGGTATGTTATAACCTTATCTTGCTTGCCTGGGAATATTCTGACTCCGTGAGTCGGGGCCATTCCGGGTTTCGCGCGATTGTGATCTGATCAGATCGGGATGCAGGCAAATCCTCCATCACCATGCGGCTGGTCCGTAGTCAATGGGTTCACGAGTGAGAACTTGCCCCCTGACCTTGTGGGAAAAAAAAAAAAAAAAACCGCTAATACCTCATTTCTAGATATGATCCAACTATCGGTATTGCCCGCCCATTCCGATGTCGTTCCAAAATTCTAATCAGGCCCAGAGGATTCCTACTCCGTCACCCGCAACGTCGACGGCCACCCCTACGTCCTTTCCATCACCGATACGGCAGGTCAGGAGGAGTACCGTGGGCTATGGTCTGCCTCGACCCTGAACTCCGATGCCTTCCTCTTGGTTTACGATATCACCAACCCGTCAAGTCTTGAAACACTAAATCATTTCATGGAGATGATCCATATGGAAGCGGAGCAACGTGTCGAGGACAACCAGCGACTGCGCCGGGAGTTGAAAAAGAAATCCGATGTAGGCCACGTTGGCCTGCCACCGCCAGTTAAAATCGTTGCGGGCAACAAATGTGATCTCAAGGATGGTCGCGTGGTGACATCCCGCGATGGACTCGAGTATGCGCGCAAGCACGGCTGCGGGTTTATGGAGACCAGTGCTCGCGAGATGGTCAACATTGAGGAAACCTTTGCCCGTATGACATGTCTGTCGGAAAAGAGACAAGAGTCGAGCTAATGACTGGAAAGATTTAGTCCGTCGTGTGGTCGAAGCCCGACTCCAAAGCCAACATAGTGTGCTTCCTCCCCAGTGCGCCGAGCCATTGCATAATACCCTACCAACCACCACTGTAGACGCAATTGCAGGCGAGACCCGATCCCGTCGAAGTCGCGTGTGGGGTTTTATCAAACGGAAGACTACGGAACCAACCGGCAAACAGGGTCAGGAACAGGGTGAAGTCCAGAACGGAGCCGAAAAACATGAACGTCAAAGGTGCTATCGAGATTGCTGCGTTTGTCAGCTCTGGTGTTTTCACTGCTCTTGTTGATGGATGAGACTGTACATTATATAAAAATGTAGATTATACTATACCCCTCTCATATATCAAATATATATATATATATATATATATTCTTTTTGGCAAATATCTGTGTATATAAGAGTTGACCGGGAACATATGAGGAACATGGAGTAACCCAACCGAGGTGAATAAAGTGAATGGACTCGGAATGCATCTCCGGCGTTAAACCGGTCTTATAAGACATGCTCGGTAGAGAGGTCCCATGGATTGACATTTGAATTTGAGTTGAACTGGATTTGATATATATACGTCGTCACATATTTCCTAATGTGGTAAGTATTAGCTAAGCTTTAGGTGAACTGCACGGAATATCGAGGGAAATGGAACTAGAAAACAGGAGAGAGAAACAGGATATATTGTAGGGGGAAAAAAAGGTCTAGCCCTTTTGATTACTTTGATTAATTTGATTACATTGAGTACTTTGACAAGGTGAGAGGGATATCCTAAAGAGGAACTATGTTCCTTATTGGGCGAGAATCGTTACGTCATGGACTTTCTCATCGCCTTATTGGTAATCTTGTAGGGTCATGAATCATTGGAAACAGGATTACTGGTGCTAACGTTGTACCGTATATAGAGTCAACTAGATCTTGATCATAGTACATATGTAGTATAGTAGTATAGTAGTATACTCCGTAAAGGAATATCGGAATACATAATATAATGAAGACTCGGGTGCAACATGCAATTCGGCATGGGCTTGCCGATTTTCTTTCTTTTTTTCTTTTTTTATTTTTCTTTTTTTTTAATACGCTTATACATACGATTATGCTTATGCTGCCAAGAATGTTCATATTTGTTCTATTCTAGAAACGCTTATACATACGATTATGCTTATGCTGCCAAGAATGTTCATATTTGTTCTATTCTAGAA
>PKQL01000662.1:0-16027 GCA_002916455.1 Penicillium sp. CF05 | reverse complement strand
GTTCATCCTGGTCATATATTCTACCTAGGTATGTAGGTATGGATGTTAGTGTTTAGGCGGCAAGCCGGGAAGGCTCCGAAATGGAACCGATTACCTAGATACCTACCTAGGTAGGTAATTGATGGGGCTAAACGGGAATCTCGTTTTTCCCCCGTATACTTCGGGGCTTTTTGCTTAAGTCTTCCAAGGTTAACTTCAGATACGGACTCCGAGAGATTTCCAAGGTTCTGGCCCATTTCGGGCACATGAAAACCATAAAAAACCCCCCGAAGAGACCGAGACCAATGATAACGGGACTGTTCTTACCTACCCACCTAGGTACCAACCTAAGGTAGTTAGCTCCCGAGGTTGGCCAATGGGACGTAAGTTCGTGGATACCCGTATGGGGCCAACATAAACAAAGAAGTAAGAAGAGGGAAAGTAAGAAGAGCCCTGGAGGGGTGGACTAAGACAACAGAAATACACTAAATACACTATCCCATTTAGGCAAGAACAGTAACATTCTCAATTTCTCTTGCTCCTTCCCTTCCTCCTTTCCTTCTACGCCTGACATCTCTCCGAGAAACATTTTCTTTTCTTTCTTTTCTTTTTTTTCTCTCCATTTACCTGGCCCTCTGATGGTACTAAAGTACTTGTTACGCTCATATCTATTGACAGATGAAAGAAAATTGTATTGATCAACATGAAACTTCTAGTAAATGCTACTATTATTTCGGAATGGCCACAATAACCGAGTTCCGCATCACAGGACTGTAGGTCTTGATTTCCTTCACCTTCAAGCCCGCCTTGTCCAAAAGCCCATACCACTGGTCAACAGTCCTCTCCATCGCTCCATGCATGATATACATCTGCATATCGATACAGGTACTCCACCAGTGAACACCAGTGTTTGGAAGAGCCAGATCATCGATCAAGATCTGGGAGTCCTCCGACATGGCTGGAATAATCTGTTTCAGAATCTCCACTGACTTATCATCCTCCCAGTCATGGAGAATCGCGCGCAGATAGTAAAATTTGGCACCTGAAGATGTTCAGCAAACCGTAATCAACTTTGATAAAAAAATATAAAAAAAAGAGAAATGTGAGCTTTTACCTTTCACTGGTTGCTTCGTAAAGAAGTCATGCACCATGAAATCTACACCATTAACCTCTGGGGCACGTCGAATGGTCTCCTCAAGGTCCTGCAAGACGACTCGACCAGCCAAACTTGGGTGTTTGGCAAGTAGGCGCGCGCACTGGTGACCGATGTTGCCGCCAATATCAACAAACACTTTCCGGTCAGTGGCATCATTGGCCTCATCCTCAAACGGCATGACGTCGAGCCAGCTGCCATCCCGAGGAATACTCATAAGCTGCTGGAAGTATTTTAGGATCTGGGGGTTTTGCTTTGCCCATGGGAAGAATTCCAGATCGGTATTAGCTGACTTGTGCCAGGCACATTGTCCTCCAGTGGTGTTCTGGTACTTGTTTTCCTGCAGATATTCTGGCAGGGCCTGATAAGCTGGGACACTGATGTGGAAACTGCCGCTCGGTCAAGTTGAAAATATTTAGCTAAGCGGCCTCTTTTGGAAGATACATTTTTATCATGAAATGAGGAGATCGGTGCCTGGTGACTTACGCGTGAAGTAACCCGCCCTGAATTCGAGGGTCTGAGAGTCCCTTGGTGGACTTATTCCCAGTAAAGAGATTCTTATCTGTTTCAGTGATGAAACGGTTGGCGGCAAGAAAACGTAGTACTCGGGACATAAGAAGGGGGTCAGCGCTTTTGCCAGACGCCAGCTCGTCCACTGAAAATGGCTCTGCACGGCTGGCGAGGGTTGTGAAGATCTCCAAATCGTATCCGATCTTAAGCATGGCCGTTTGCCTTCCCTGTTATCCGGAATTAGCTAGAATGCCTTCACTAAACGATCTCGACAATCTCAACAATCTCGTATCTCGTGCAGGGTATAGAGTAGCTAACCGCGTTCAGCAAGCGAACCATCATGTCATAAGGGGTCTCAAGAGCCTCGGCTGCTTCGTGCAAACCATCTTGAAGGCGGAGTCTGTTTGCCTCGTCAAGGTGCGAAAAGGCACCCAGGGGAGCGATGAGATCGTCCATGATGTTTTTTTTTCCTTCGGAAGCTCAATGGTAGCTTGGGTTGTTGGGCAGAGAAAAAGATTTTTACTGGCGCTGAATCAGAATAGCATTGTGCTCTTTTTGTATCCTTTCCGTAAAGATTGAATTACCCCGGCGGTGGCTGTTATTGCATTCCGTTAACGTTTTTTTTGGCCCCCGAGTTCCCCGGGCTTACCAAACTAGGGCTTAATGCGCTTTTCGGGGAGCTACCTAGGTAGACCCGGAGCCCGAGCTGACCCAGAAACTCCCCGAGTTTTACTTTCTTCTGTTTTTGCTTCTAACGCTTCACTAGGGAAAAAATGCTTACCGAAGAGAAAGAAAATACGCAAGCGAGCACAGTGGTGTTTAAAGCCCATAATCATATCCGTAGCAAAGCTGCGGAACTGGTTTTGATTATGATAAGTTCAAAGGGAGAATACAATTCAAGCACTATCACCATTTCAGAAACTTTGTTGGGAAGTACTGATCAATGAGTTCAAGATAGTAAGGCTAGAATCACGTTAGCAAACACCTGCAAAAGGTAGAAAGGAATCTCATCTTCAGCTCTTCAACATCTGGCACCTCATTACTCTTGGAGTACAAACCATACCTAGGTAGGGATTGAAAGCCCGCACAGCTTCCAGCATCTTCTTGTCATGCTCATTTATAGGCTTATGATAGGTATTCTCGCGATGCCACGGATAAAAAGAGTGGTGCCAATTGAAAGACTCAATTCCAAAAATGATTCTATCATCGAACGCACAACCGACGGGAAGGTATCATCTCCCACGACGTCCCATTGGCCCTGAGCACTAAAGAAGAAAAGGAGCTTGCCAAGATCATGGACTAACCTAACAATTTACATCCAGCGTGGCTTGGCCTCTTTGCGGATAGCTTCGGCGGACTAGAGTAGGTGTGTCACCTGGGATTCTTGGGTGTCGGGGTCACATTCGTCGATGGACGTGTTCAATTTCTCCATCGCTTCCCAAACAGTCATGTGTGCGCGGGTCTCGTTGTAGAAATCATTCCGGGTCGTCAAGTTCAAGGCCACCGTTTGGAGGGTGTGCTGCTGGGTATGTATTGCTGGTGCCCAGGTGTCACACCTGGTCGGGCTGGGGTGGAGCTCGTGCTCTGCCAAGTCTACCCCAAGTCCACGGCTCGTGGCACTGGCCTCGGGTGTGCTGCCTGCCTTTTGGAGATGGGAAATAAGCGAATAAGCGAAGAATACGCCGTGAACATAATTGGTGACAGGACTTCATACTATGGCGTATGTTGCGAGCTACCTTGCCGTCTCCCTATTCAAACTTATAGACCAATTGGTCAACTAGTCATTTCTCTATTTCTCTACCTTCCATGTGACATCTACTTCTTATGAATCGACGGACCCCATCCCGAGGTCTCCAAGGCTGAGCTCAGATTTCTACCCCAGATATGCCATGCTCTACCTAGGTAGCTTCCTTGACGACCAAAACAGTGAATACGCTACAGAATACAATCTCGCATGCTTGAATGAAGCCAAATCGAATATTTACATATCAACTTGCACAGAGCACATCTTTAATCAAGTGGCAAGGCCTCCAGGGCAAACTTACTTCCACTGAGCAGGCTTGGTAGCCTGGAAAGTCTTCAGGATGGAGATCACCTTCTCCAAAGCAGCAACCTCCTTGGCCATCGCAGCAGCAACCTTGGCCTGATCCTGACCCAGCTTCGCGTAGAAGTCCTTGCGGTATGGGGTGGCAGACATGGCAGCACTGAAGATGGGCTTGATAATGAAGGAGTGGTGGGGCTTGAGGGTGTTGCCGTAGGCACCACGGAAGGAGTCAGAGAGTTCCGAGGAGGAGTTGTCGATGTTGTGACGCAGGGCTTGGACCGTGAAGTCGAGGCCTCTGTTGGGAAGGACAACAATTAGTCAATTGTTCATGCAGATTTGTGTAAATGGAATCGATGCCATTGCAATTGGCCTCTTCCATCACAATATCAAGACATGTAAACATACCGGACCAGCCAGACCAGACCCTCAGTGGCAACGTGCTTGCCGGTCTTCAATTCGTTCAGGACAAGGGCCTGCAGGGTCTCGGACTCCGCAGGAGCTGCCTGCTGACGCTCACGGACTTTCTAGAGGGGGTTTAGAATATGTTGACACAGGCGATATAATGTATGGAACGGACCTTGATGTTGCCAAGCAGGTCATTCTTGACCGGGGTGAAAGCGGCAGAACCGAGGACATCTAGACGTTCCCTGCATTAGTTGGAGGCGGGTCTATGCAAGGGAACAGCACGCACCAAAGAGAGTCACCAGCGACTCAGCGGCCTCGAGGAACTCGGTGGTCGAGATGCCATCCTCCGCACCGATAGGGACATCAGCGAAGGACTTGGTCATGGTATCAAACCATGTTCCGTCAGCAGGGATAGCAGCCATTTTGTAGAAGAATTTAAGTAGAAAATAGATGGTGTGAGAAAGGAGAAAAGAGCTCAATCAGGAGACCGTTGGATATTGTCAACTTCACCGCTGCTGCCACGCAAGCCAATAGCGGGGCACAAGGGATGTGGAGAGGATGCAAACAGTGTAAACAATTCCGACACCTTCAGGTGCGGGTTGCAGCTCCGCGGGTTGCAGCTCGGGGATACTCAAAAGAAAGTTCCGATGTACTTGCTTACATCATCACAACCCAACCTTCCAAGGTTGGAGCCTTCATTATCACCTCTACGGAGTACGTGGCTATTTTCTCTATTAGGGCCCTCATCTTTAACATATCTTTATTAGGGCCACGTTAGGATTAGGGGTTTAGGGTATTTAGGCATTCTAGTTTATATTTGACCTCGTTGTTATGATTAGGTAAGCAAGCTGCTCTTCCAAGGTTCCAAGACATTTTGAGTATCCCCCGAACTTTCTCCCGGGTATCCCCGACCTGCCAGCCCAGTCAAGTGTTAAGAGCTTGTTTGCATTGTTTGCAGCATGTACATGGATCTGGGAGCGACGTCATCGGATCACATTACATCGAGATTGGCGATCGTGCTATGAACTTTACTGGGAGTTCGTCGTGCCTGGGCTATCTGATTGCTCCTGCGTGTGTCTGGCGCATGCCCTTTTGGTCCACGAGGGTACTATATAGTAGATTGTCATGAACTCTCCACCGGACCAGGCCAATGGGTCGCGGCCAGAAACCGACCCAAGCTCATCGTACCATGAACATTATCGGGGCTTGCAGACTGGTTCATACACAGACCAGCAGTTGGTATGTCTCTGTCTCTTGGAGGTTGAGTTACAGTACTGACCTAGTATTCATTGACAGCGTCATGCTTCTGCCAACCATTTGCATATGACGAACCGGCGGTTTTTCGTCGGTCCCATCCCGGAAGGCTGGCTGCAAGGTCATCGCAAGTCTTGGTATAAGTCTCGACTGAAAGTCAGAAACTATACATCACAGACCGTCTCGTTTTCTGCGGGCCCTGTTGCGACCCATTACGATGAGCCTGGCGATCGGCCTGGCCCATCGTCACCTGATTTGGATGAAGAGGTCGCCCTGGCTCTCACGAACACAAACACGGAAGTTGAAACAGAGGCACAAGAAGAAACTGCAGCAGAGCCTGTCGGGGAGCTCAGGACTCTAACTCACCCTGAAGCTGAGGCCAGCGGCGACGATCCCTTACCTGAAGAGGACCCAGAGACTAGAGATCATAGCGGAGAAGATAACGGAGAATATAGCGAAGGCGATAGCGGAGGGGATAGCGGAGAGGATACAGACAGCACCCCTAAAGCCAGAACAAGGGGGCAATACGACACATACGGCAATGATCTTGGTTCATCGTCGTTTGTCACCGCCAGAGAAGAGGTCGCCAGCTCTGCAGATACGGGACAATCAATAGCTACCATACGAGCTAGCGGATTGGAACCGGCTGAACTGCGACCAAAGTCCCCAGGCTCACATAGCGCAAATTTGACTGGTCATTCTTCTCCCAACCGTCCAACCACCCATCCATCCACGACTCCAAGCGAGGCCGATTCAACAACACAGTTGCTTCGAGACAACTACAAGGACAAAGGGAGACAGAAAAGCAAGGCATCTGGCGTATCTAGAGCAAGGCTTCTGCAACACGACCCACAGGATGATGATGATACTGGTGCAGATGCGCAAACCCAACGGAGAGTCACTAGAAAGATGGCAAAATTCAACGTGGATGACAACATCAGACACAAGCAGCAGAAGATTCGCTCCAAAATTGCGAAGACCCAAGGTACAATATCTGCCAATCGACCCCACCGACGAAAAGTGCAAGATGGAGAGATTGTCAAAGCAGAGAAGATGCTGGTCTGCGTAGAGGAGACTCTGCAGGACACGCTTCCCGCGGATTACACGGAGAATGACAGCCTGCGCATGGAAACACGGACAGTGGACAAATGGAGGGAGTTCCTCGTCGTATGCCGCAAAAGCTCTGCAGAGCATACCCCGTTTTCCATTCAGATGTACCGCACTCGTGTAATTCCTGATGTGCAACGTCCGAACAGCAAAACGCCTCCTTATTACGAAGTACGGCTCAATCACAAAAACACCCATGTTAACTTCTATTCCCCCCTCGACAAGACCATTGTTATTTGGCATCCCCGCAAGCATGGAACCAAAATATTTATCCTTCGTCCAAAGTCTGCGGCACACTCTGCTGAATGGTACACTTTCATTCGCCAGGTGCTTGGATGGCGGCGTCCCACCTCACTCCCTATTTACGTCCCTGATCTGGGCGTTTCTCTGATTTTCAAAAATCCTTTCAGCCAGCTTGAGGCAGAACTGAAAGCAGATAATTCTGATAACGAGCACGCAGCAGCAGCAGCGGAACAGTCAGCAGTCGATAACAGATTTGCTGCCGCTGCCATCATCCGAGGATGCATGGATATGCTCGAAGGACGTGCCGAGTGGGCCGAGGTTTTGAAAGCTTGGTCCAAGACCGAGAAGATGGGGCTTGCTTGGAAGCGGTACGACCGACTTGAATGGGTATTTGGAGTCAATGAGGAAAAGATGTATGGGACGATGGGGATGCAATCATCTCACGAGCTTGAGTTGAGACCAAGACATCATTACTCTACTAAAACTAGGCATCGGGGCATACAGGAGGAGCCTGCTCCGATCGAAGGATTTCTAGTCCGTCTCACATCCCAGAAGGGTGTGCATCAGCGAATGAACAAGATGTTCTTCAAACGGCTGTACTTCTTTACCCAAGATCATTATTTGTTTTTCTGTCGGCCAGCCAAGGCATTCCCCCCGCCACCGCCGAAATGTGCTCCCCCAGAAAACGGAACTGTACCAACTGCGCGTGAAATCTTGGATCAAATGCCGCTCTCCTGGGATGTCAATCCTTATCCACTTGAAAATGGCGAGGTTACATGGCTCTCCAGTGGCAATCGGGAATTCGTCAAATGGCACGATGAAGAAGCCTATGCGCACGTGCAGAGGAATGTACACAATATCTGCCAGGCAGACGGGTATATCGACATGTGTCGGGTACAAGAAGTCCGCAATGTCTATCGTGGTAGTTGCCCAGCAGACCCCAATATCCGGGAAGGACCTTCTGTGGATTTCAATCGTGAACCCAGAGACTCACGACAGGATGACGGAGCAACGCGAGAGTTTGATGACGATAGGACATTTGAAATGGTTCTCGATAATGGTCTTGTCATTCGACTCCAGGCGTACGACGATGCCACACGGGGTGAATGGGTCAAACGACTCGATGCACTTGTCAAATATTGGCACGCTCGCTGCACAGACGATGCCACGGAGCTACAGGCCGTACGACAGCGCAATCTCAAGCTGCTGGATATCGACGAGGCCATGGAATCCGTTGTAGGGCAGTTTGCGAAGAAATGGGAAGTGAAGAAAGCCGAGGCATCTCCACATTTGCACAACATGTGCTCGCTGTCTAGTTGTCGGACTATCAAGGTAGGTTATCACCGCATAACATCAGATGTACAAGCACAACCTACTGACAACACCAACAGATGTCCGGCCACCTCTATCGCAAGCCCCGTCGTCACACTACTTTCCACCAATGCGATGTCATCCTCACAGCAGGCAAGCTGTTAGTTTTCCGAACCACACTGCGCAGGCGAAACGGCACCGAGATTCCACACATTCATCAAGAACATGAAGCGACCATCGAACTCGAAGATTGCTATATTTATTCTGGCTTGATTACCGAGAGCGACTTGCTGTATGCCAATCAGACATTTGACAGCAATAACCCCGGTCTTCATGCTCTGCCACGGGTGTACCTCGATTCAAACGCTTTCACAAGTCGCGATGAGGACACTGCTATCACCTTCGTGGTCTGGCAACCATTGAGTAAGAGTTACTTCCGAGCCCAGGAAATAGGGGAACAAGGAAAAGCCAAACGGTCCTTGCGTCATGTGTCCACGCTGGGCAAGCATGGCCGTACTATCGTGTTTAAAGCACGTAGTCGAGTGGAAAAGGACCGTTGGGTGATGAGCATTTCCTCGGAAATTGACCGTCTCCAGGAAGAGAAACATGAAGACATACGGCTTGTCTCCCCATAATTACTGGTTTCAGTGCCTGCGTTGTCTGCATTTCATGATCCCTACTCTATTGGTATATACCACTTCGTTTCATCTTTTTTCACTCTTCTCGGGAACCTCCTCTTTTCACTCGCATACACATAGACAGCATTTGTTACTCAAATAGTAATACAATGATATCCAGAATACATTCCCAATATATGTACAAGTCCAATTCTCGTCAGACACAGGAAAATCCAGCTCTATCAACATATACAAAAGGCCAATATGCGCCAAACCCCATCTATAACCCGCATAATCAGTTCAACACGGGCTGCTCGAGCTTAACAGCATTCTTCAAAACACGATCCCGCACACTCTTTCGATACACATCCGCAGCCTTATCATCCGACGCAGACTCAGATTCCCAGTCCGTCCACTTGAGCCATCGCATCCGCGGCCCCAGTACCGCAAATACCTGCCCAGTAATCAAACTGAGACTGACAGGCCCGTACGTATTGCTATCCAGCGTCTTCCGCGGATCCTCCGCATCGCCCTCCAACCAAACATGATTCCAGGGGACGATCTGTGCTTGCCGCAGACATGGCTCGCGAGTCATGATCCGGTCCCCGGGTAGACCGATGATGCGCTTAATAGCGATATGAGACGGGTTTGCAGGGGAGCTATAAGTCGAAGATATTGTTAGTTTGGTTTGCTGTATCGACTCCGTACGTAAACAACAAGGTATAAAGTAAAATAAAATAAAACACGCATAACAATAAACCCACCGGAAAGTAACAACCATCCCCCGTTCCAGCTTCCGCTCTTTTTTGAACGGCATTATAGATCCCCACGGCCACATGTTGACCGCCACTATGTCGCTCTTCGTTTGCGTTTGCGCATACTCCTCGTTCAGGTATGGTGTCATTGACGGCCCGCGAACCCACATCACTTGCATTACATGTTCTGGGAAGAATAGTGCGATCGGGAGCACGGGCGCTACCCAGCGGAGAGTGCTGCATGCTCGTCGGACTGGGTATGGGAGGGCGGAGATGCGTTGGCGCAGGTTTGTGAGGAAATGGGAGATGAAGGGTGTTCGTCTGCGTTGGGAGAGGGATGGGCCCTCGTATGTTATGGGTTCTGCAGGTTGGGGCTTCTTTGGCACTTCCGGAGCATGGACTCGGAATCGCGGGTTGGGGGTTGGTATTCCTCTTGGCCGTTGTGGTTTCGACATTTTTTGGGGGAGGTGTCGGGGAATTGCAGGCAATTAATTGTGTTGGAGATGGGGTGCTCAGTTCAGGTAGTCAAGTTTCATTATGTAGCTTTGATTATCGAGAGAGACACCCGATTGGAATTAGAGTGAAGTGGTCTTGAGCTGGAATCATGATCAAATGCGCGATATGATAAGATGTTTGCATTGTTTGCATCCTGATTTCACCTGTGAGTTGAGCTGACATTAGAGATAATCGTCTTCGTAGAAGATAGTACAAAGAAGAGCATAACTGCTTGCCGACTAACTAGACAGTAAATATCGCCATTACTGATACGACAACCCCATCAAAGTATGGACTCGAACCGGTCAATGTCTCATCTTCGCCTTATATGCTACGAGTGTAGAGAAAGAAATACCAAGACTTAGAATGGTTCAACGGGGCCTTTGAGCAAAATCCGCTTTGTAGCTAACGTGGTATTACAGGGGGTAAAAGATTATGTTCGTGAAATTCATGTGATAGCGGTCGTGAGTCGTGTCGGGAGCAAGTTGGGACATGCCTCAACTGTGTGCCATGTCGAGCGAGGCACGCAACAGTTTATCGGCATGGCAATTTAAGCGTCGCTGCTCTCAGCCAAGTCCTCCTGTGTGGGAGGGAAATACTCCCTACAATCATTGTCAGTATCCGATCAAGCAGTGTGAGAGATGGGAAAAACTTACGGAATAAATTCCTCATAGGCAGTCACATCCTTTTGCTCAAAGTTGCAGAAGATGACCCTCTCCAGCTTTCCGATGTTAGGTCCGACGAGGAACTTTCGCACTTCTTTGATGGCATCCTCGGCAGCGTATCGACTGGGATAACCATAGACTCCGGTGCTGATAGCGGAAAAGGCAATGCTCTTCATGTCGTTTTCGACTGCCAGTTCCAGGCTACGTCGGTAGCAGGATTGAAGGAGCGTGACGGGGTCCTCTTCCTTCCTGTAGATTGGGCCTACTGTGTGGATCACACGCTTGCAAGGCAGATTGTAGGCGGAGGTGATCTTTGCGTCGCCAGTCTCGCATCCATCAAGTTGGTAGCATTCTTCAACTAGCTTGGGACCTGCGGCTCGGTGAATTGCACCATCCACACCGCCACCACCGAGAAGGGACTGATTAGCGGCATTGACAATGCAGTCCACTTGGAGCTTGGTGATGTCATTGCGGATGATAGAGATTGTGTTGTTGAGAGACTGAGTGGGCGAAAATCTTGAGGACACAGGAATGAGCTTCTTTGTACGATACAGAAGTGCCACAGTAGGGATATCAGCCAGGGACAGAAGTGAAGACATGATATAGAAAAATCCAGGTGAGGCTGGACCCAAGAAGAACTCGAAGAGGGAAGTATTGGACTGGAAGCTCAAGTGGGGATAGGCCAAGCTCCATGCACGGACCATCCGATGAGAGAATGGCCACGTGACTGTGTTTATAGGTACATTGAGGATGGGAGAGGTCTTTACCAGGAGAGTTGGAGATAAAAAGGGGAAATAATCGATATTTTGGTAGAGAAAAAGTGTAAGGTTATATATATGGTCTACTTTGAAATCAACAATTATTAGTGGTGTAATAAAGAAACCAGCAATGCATCAAAGAATATATATCCACAAATATGTAGAATACATAAATTCCACACATAAAGCCAAACACAAGCAGAGGGAACAAGACCAAATTCAAATGCTTCCTTGATTTCTTATGGATATGGTCATCCTAGAATTTCATGCTCATGCGTCAAGCATGATCAAATAAATACTGTGAAGCCTTTGCCACAGAACCTACCCATGTTGTAGGTGACTAGGGGTATGACACATTCAATCGTCTCTACGTTGCATGTACTTTGTCCTCTTTACCCCACAAGGTAGTCTCATCTTAAGATTAAGTTTCGACTACTCCGTACAAGTCATCCCGCTGCGATGTACTCCATACGGCAAGCTGCATTGCATTACCGCCTGCACCTAGCCTAAAGAGACGGACTCCTGTGCCGCTCAACACAAGGGACTAGTGTTCCAGATCAGGGCTCCTATAATTGGTCCTATAAGATACGAGGCAGAAAGGTACGGAGTACGGGGTGTATCTGTTGGCTCAGAAAACATCGACCCGGGAGCCAAGCCCGGGATTTGGCATGGCAGTGGACGAGCTAGCAGGAGACAAATTGATTGGTGCAAGAGCTCGGTGACACATGGTTGGCGTTTTCTCTGTGGATCGGTCATCTTGCCACAGATTTTCGAGGTTTACGCATGAAGTTTCTTCAAGTGAATATGAGAGAGAGGTGGAACTTAGACACAGAAGTCACCATGTATGTTGTATGTACTATTGACTCCCATAAAACCATGCAAATCCCGAGTCGTACTAAAAATGAAAACTGGAGTAAACGGGTAATCGGCTAGACTGTCCAGATCCCCGGCGCCTTGACTGCGTTGGGATTAGGTACAGGCCCGGGTTCGGGTCAAAGACCTCCCCTGTCAAGATATCCTTCTATCCTAGGCAATACTACTCCGTACTTCGTACTTGAAGGGAAATGACAGGGAGTACTCTGTACTTGGTATCGGGGATCAATTACTCCGTTCATAGGGGAATTGTTCAGAGTGGGTTCATATTTTCTTTGGCCCACCTCTCTCCATTGTGAAGGCCCTAAGACCCTACCAAAACGCTGTCAAGACCTGTCAGGACCTGTCAGATCAGCCGTGGACCACCGTTTTTCAACGTCAGTTCCCCTTTCGACTAGCATGACATGGATCTGCGGGGACCCAGCCCATGTGTTTTAATGGTTATATTTGACGATTGCCGATCTCTCGGTTATGCTTGTCGATGACTTCTGTTCCAGTTGGGGGTTTTCCACTAGTTCATCCAGTCATCATTCACTTGAAACGATAAAAATAGCAATAAGATAATCTATTGGTTGGAAGGGGAAATATCCGGGAAAAAGGGATAAAATTATGACCCCGCTACCAAAATTGCCATCGTACTAGGACTATTTAGGACTATTTAGGACCATTTAGGGCGAACCAGTTCTTCTTCTTTTTTTTTTTTTTTTTCCATTCGGAGATTGCCATGAAAGTAAGGTACTGGGTTAACAGGGATTGGGTGGATACATCGATGGTGGATAAATTTGAGATCAAGGAAGATTCGGTACTTTTTTTTTTTCTTTTAAACACCTGCAGAGTTAAAATAAGATGTTGAATTCAACTTAAAATGAAAGCTACATACGGAGTACTCCGTACTCCGTACCTAGGTATGTACCCCCAGGTATTCTTCAGAACCTCGCAGCTGTCAAATTCAAAGTTCTCCAATCATCCTATTTGATATGTGGGCGCTCAGATTTAGAAAAAAAAGAAAGAAAAAAAAATTTGATTCAACGCCGGGAAACCCTAATTAGGAAATTCATAATTAAACATTTGGAAAGGGCTGGGCTTGCCAGTGCATATGTCAAAAGGTCTTGGCACTGTCAAAATACTCCAATGGGCCATACCTGCAGCTTTGGAATGTACAGCTCTATCGGACCCTTGATTGAGTTTGAGTTTGGGCTGGGAAATGATTGGTGCGCTTGTATTCAACCAGTTCTCGCCTAATCGGCTATATGCTACTGCGTACTCCGTATATGGATGTTACGAGCCAGGGGAAAATGGATATTCATTTAGACGCTCTTAAAATGAGAGATCTACAATCTATATTTTGAGACGGAAATATCATATAGAATATACCCTAAGTGCCAAGCGGCTTCGCTTATTTGAAGCTTTTGGTCCCCTTGACATCCTTGCTAGTACATTGTATGACAGCGATAGGGACAGGTATCCATACGATCATCATCCACTTTGTCCAATAAAGAACCCCTTGAACCTTCAAGATGTAGCCGAGCCGGCCGTGCAACTCGAGACCGGAAGGATCTCGGTGCATATGATTTATGTATGTTATATAACCCACTGCATGGACAACCGATCTCTATAGTACTTTGATTGCCTCGTCTACAAATGGTCTCAATTGCAGCAAGCACGCATCCGACGTAGACCAATTCTCTGGGAGAAGCACTAAAGAAACTATTGATGTCAAACACGATTCAACAAGTGCCTCGAGAGATGGCCGAGAGGTCGAGTGCTTTCCAGCGTATGCGGAGTATACGATATCGTATTGCGCCAGTCTCTATTTGGTATCACGAATGAGAATATATATACTAAAAAGCATATAGAAATGGCGATCTGCTCAAAATAGGTAATAATTGTACTTCGCAACGGATGTACATAGGAAATGCAGCATATTACCCAAAATTGACAACACCCCACACGGCAGCAAAGCTCCAGATATACATACCTACAGAGTAGGTATTCAGCATCTTTACTCAGCCAGCCGTGTCGATCCGCAAAAAACCAATTTCGCACGCGTACTCCGTATGGAGTACGATGGAGTACGGAGTACGTATATCGCAAGCACCAGCACAGGCCAAACGGCAGATGAAGTCCCGAGATCCGCATAAAAAGGTAAAAAGGTATAATGAACATAACCTATAATTAATATGATATTCTAGAAATGGAGCCATGGAAACCTGGAGGAGACTGACACTATCCACTGTGTACCCACCGGCGGATCTTAATTAGTCCCAGCCGTTTTTCTCATTTCCTCACGTTGCTGAGTATGGAGTAGATGGGTTGCAATCTCCCAAATCTCTGAACCCAATCTCGGTCCTCGGCTTCCGAATTATGATTATGAGAAGGGGTTGAGAAGGGTTTGTTAGAGACTCTTAGTGTACGCAATATGCATACATCCTACATCGTCGATCCATGACTCGGGTCTGTTTTCCGTACAAGATTGAAATCGCCAGGATGTTTATCAATATGTCTATCAATGCATGATTCATGTACTTAGAAAAAAAAAAAAAAAAAAAAAAAAAAGGAATCCGAGAAAGTACCGCCGATCGAAGCGGTCTATGTATCTGACTTGGTGGAGTCTGGGAACGGTCCGGTCTGGTCGAGTAGAATCCACAGGGCAAGCGAAATGAGTAAGTCCCTCACCTCTTGGCTATATTGTAGAGTTTTCCCGGATTGAAACGTGCAGCTGTCGTGAGCTCTCGTTGAACCACGCAGATCAGTGGCGATTTCACTGGCTATCCATTATTCCGGTCATAGGATATCCCACGTTGAATTGAGGAGGCGAGAAAAAAAAAATAAAATAAAATAATAATAATAATAAGAAAGGAAAAGAAAAGAACAAGGGGAATATCCACGTTAATCAATATCACAATAGTATCACCGCATATATATTTCATAGAGCGGAGCCGTTACCAATAATCCCGTCTGAGCTAGTACCAAAAGACAATTCCCAACTTTGGAATATCGTAGATCTGACACGTTTCGATGAGGAGTTCGGTTCAATCTGTCACCCAATAAGACACAAGACATCTTACAGGGTATAAATTCCCCGTCATATTGCCGGAATAGGGCCACCCTTATCCCCTTCTGGCGTAATACAGCCAAAATCCCTGGCTAGTTCCAAGAGCCCGGTCAGAGTTGCTGTTCCTCAGCCGTACATGCAGATTGGCGTTGCAGATTTGACCTGATTTTTGAGAAAGACATCACCATTTTCCCCACCACGACTCCTCTCCTTGGTCAATTTCGGGACAGGATCGGACCCTCCTTTCTCTCTTCTCTCTTCCCTCTTGATCTTTTGGTCAACTTGCAGCTGTCAACTTACTCTTTTGAGACTAGAGATCGGAGAGATTCCCGGGTGTCTCCACTGGGCGAGTTAAATAATCCCCTGAACAGCCACACTTCGGAGTCTCGGGTGATGGCATGATTTCTTTGTTGGGGGTATTGCCGGAGATTTTACTATGTACGGCGTATGGACTTGAACCGTGCTGTGTCTGCACGGTTATAACATCCCGGTGAGGGGAATATGTCTTAGCTCCTTTTCGGAGTTGAGTTACCAGATTAACCTTGCAACGATTCTCGGCTGAATCGACGAAACTGCAAAGATTGGCTAGTGTTAGTCTTAGGTCATAGATTAAGTAGTCTGTACGGCGACAGCCCTAAATGATAATCAGTTCGACTACATGAGCATCGGAGAAAAAATGATAGTCCACGGTGCGCACTAAAATTGGGATCGGATCTTCAACTCTTGCCGACTCGAGAAAGTTGAGTTGTTGCTCATCTCCTTGCGGTTAGGAGTCTTTGATCGTTTGTATATGTATTCTCCAC
>PKQL01000661.1:0-14993 GCA_002916455.1 Penicillium sp. CF05 | reverse complement strand
GTATGACGTGCAGGACTATTCTGGTGCACCAAAAACTTCAAAACCAGTGCCTCAACCACTCTCTCTCATCTCATACGATGATACGTTCAAGTTGTCATACAAATTGGGACTTGAAAACCTGGCTGTCCAACAAAAACCATCCAACCAAGCCGGATACGGTGACCACGTCTTACTCCTGACTCAGCACAAAGTTGCAACTAACTAACATCTAAGGACAACCTAACCGCAAGTTTTCAGAGTTCTCTTTATGGAGCTTTTTTTAATGCGGGGTGGAGGCTATATCTCAAGCCTTCATCACATCGTTGTTCGGACAAGGTTTTTGCCGATTTCATAGCTAGACTGTGACAATGCCCATGGGCGGGCGGATGGGCCAGGCCCATGGGCCTTATGTAATCAGGCCCGCCCATCGTGGGCGTGCCCATGGGCGGGCTTCTAATAGTAGGCCCGCCCACCTTGGGCTCTTGGGCGGCCCATGGGCATTTTTAGTAAGCAGAATTGGTCGACCTCGTGACTTGCATTATTTATGCGATTTAACTCTGTATTTTTAAATATTTTGATTACAGCATTTATTAGATTTATTATGCGGGCATTAGAATCCAGTCATTAATTCATGTATATTCATATTAATACCGTACAAATTGATCATCATCAGGTTTACCACGTTTCCTTGCCTCTCTTAAACCAGGGCGCCTCTGAGTGCTACCCTCATCTCCATGAGAAGGGAGGGGAGGACTTGTCTCATCTTCACTATCAACCGACACACTTCGCCGTCGCTTTCGCGCACTTGACACAGTAGAAGTAGGGCGACGCTGACTCTCTATCAGACTCTCTTGCTCGATCAGTCTAACAGGATCGTCGTCATCCTCATTATCCTCTTCATCCTCGTCAGAATCCTCCATATCGCTGATCGCTTCAGGCACTTCGGCGGCAAGCTCGGCCTCTCTTTGTTCGTCTGCTTCTTGTACTGCATCCAAGGAAAGGTCCTCCTCAGGCAGCTCTTCAAGTTCAGCATCCGGGCTTTACACCGAAACATAATAATATCCTGGATTGTCTTAGGATTCAGCTGCCCACGCCGGTAGTGGCAGATATCGCGCGCTGTATTGAAAAGACGCTCAACTCCGGCACCTGTTGCAGGAATAGAGAGAATATCGCGGGCAACACTCGAGAGAATAGGGGATTCCTGTTCGTATTCTTTCCAAAACTGTAAAGGGTCGACATTTTTCCTTGCTATACTAGATATTAGCACTTAAGCTTACTATAATAGCGAAAATAACATACGTTTTTCAAGATATCGGGTAAGTTCGTGATCCGAGTTCGATGGATCGGGGCGAACTTGAGGCCGAAGTTCGACAAGGGCGTCAAAATCACTAGTGCTAGCAGAAAACCCCTGTAGTGGTTGCTCGCCTAGTAGAGACTGAGTCTGGAAGTGTCGCTGGGTATACGGATCCATAAATTCACGAAGTATTTCCTTATACTTATCACTCCAGGTTGTGTCGTCTGTAGACTTGCCCCACGCCTTGCTTGAGAAGAAACTAAGCTTATGCTGGGGTGCCAGAATTGTCCCAATCGCGTAAAGACTACCGTGAATCTCTTTAGTCTTTGCGTAGTAAGACGTAAGCTTTTGCATCCCGGCCTCGAGGGCATTAAGCATCGCTACCTTCCAGGGAATTGTCTTTGGCCTAAGCCGCTCAATAGACTTCTTAAAGTGGTCAAAGAGGGCGTTATATACTCCAAAAACATGATGTACGGTGATTTCCTTAGTCTTCGAAAGGACTGTGGTATATCGATAGAACGGCTCGGTGATATATAGAAGGTAGTCAATCCGCCGCCATTCTGCTTTGCTGAGTTTGTATTTCTGGGTCCCAATATTATCGCAGTATTCATCGTAGAATTTGCTAAGGCGCTTTGCACGACGAAGCATTAAAAATGTCGAATTCCATCGCGTGCGGACATCTTGCAATGGAGTAAGCTTTGGTCCGGTGGTCTGTAGACGGAAGAAATCCTCGCGACGCTGGGGACTAGCGTTAATAAACACAGCAAGCCCACGAATCTATAAAAGGTGTTAGAATTATTCAATCGGAAAGAGAGAAATACACTTACTTTTGTGAGAGTTTGCATAATTACTTGCTGACTCTTGGATCCATGTAGCGATCGGGCTTGGGCTTGGATATTAGAGACAGTCCTATCCGAGGTGTCGTTTTGGGGATCGGCTTTAACAGATCCAAGTAGCTCGCGAAGGCTTAGCTGAATCACATGGGCGAGACAAGGGATACGAACAACCACTGGGCTACCTGGCAGATTAAGTGCGTCGGTAGAGTCTTGAACTGCCTGTACCAATGTGGTATTGTTTGACGCGTTATCCGATGTTATTGCGAGCACACGATTAGTGATATCGTGGTTTTTGAAGATCTCCATAAGCACTTCACTTAGATTCACACCAGAATGCGGACCATCGAGTGGCTCGAAGCCAAGTAGAAGTTCTCGGTAATTCCAGTCCCGATCAATAAATACCCTGTGATTGCCATAAATGCTTGTTGGAATGGTGACGTCCAGCAGTCAAGGGCGATAGATAACCTCGCGTTTAGTGGTAGGGTAGAGAAAATAGTATAGTGCTCTTCATATACTATCTTCTTAAGCCGGCGCTGAGCAGTCCGAGGTTGTAGCAAAGTAGGCTTAGTTGAAGCCTTTTGGGCCATCTCAATCAGTGAATCTAACTGCTTCCGTCCAAGGGTGCGGAAGGGTAGATTTAATGCAGTGATAAATTCAATCTGCTCTCTTTCCCATTCATCTTGTGAGAATTGTCGCCCGCGAGAAGCTTCATGTGTCTAATTTAAATAGATTTTAGTTATAATCAAGAGAACAAGCATATATAATACTTACTGCTGCATGTTGAATAGTCTGCTTTATCGATTGTTGCGTTGCCTGGTTTCGAAGGCCCTTTTGGCATTTACCCGAGCTCTGATGGCGCTTCATTGAGTTGGTACCGGTCTGTTTTGAGTGCGGATGTGAAAGTAAAATCCCACACGACCGACACATAACCATAGGCTCGCCTGTAATATGATGTGCCACTTGGTCGAAGCCCTTCCAGATATCCGAGATATGTTTTGCATCCCATCGTACTTTGCGTTGTGCCTCTTGGTCGCCGCCACGTACGGTTGTACGCCACCATTCAATGAATTTGACCTTAGACGCGTTATTCATCGCGTTGTATAGAACGAACTGCTTCCTCCGATCAGGGCCGACGCGTTGGAGGGAGGAGTTCACGAGGGCTGGTTGGGTAAACTCGGGATCTATCACCGATGTAGTAGTCTGTTCGCTGTCGAGAAGATTGGGATCAAGATTAGGGTCGTATATGTCATCCACGTAGGAGAGGTCTGGTTGGGAGCTTGGGGGAATCGATAAAGGCCCTGCGATATAAGCACTAGGGTGCGACATGGTCAATATAATGATCAACAAGAATGTAAGGGATAACGTAAATATAGAGGGAGAAGGAAGACTTTACCTTAGGCAATATGCGACCGTAGCAAACGCCATTTGCTAGTAAAGGGGGTTTTTTTATAGATACAGTGGTGTTCCATGAGTATTTGACCTTGGGTACTTCGGCCAGGGGCCAACTTTGTAGGCCCACTTTTAATATTGCCAGGCAGAAACCTCGAAAATAAATTCAATCCAATTTAATAGCTGGTATGCCAACCTTCATATTTAATAACATCAGCAACTCTATGAGGCATAGTATCAGATAGATGCTTGAACATCTCAACATCTAACCCCTCCCACGCTTCCTGGGCAGCGTCGACTAGTAGATCAAGCGTAGTTTCGTTGTTTGGGAGCTGCATTAGCTCAGGGTGTCGCTTTAGTATTTCTGCCTTTAGGAGCGCCCATAGGTTCTCAATTGGATTTAAATCAGGCGAATAGGGAGGCCACTCCATAATATCACATCCAAGCTCATTAAGGGTCCCCTGAATGATATAGGCAGTGTGTACCGGTGCGTTATCTTGTTGAAAAATAGCATCTTGATCAATACTATTAAGAAGTGTTGGAAGAACACGTCTGTAAAGCTCTTCAATAGTCCGAGATGAAACACCACCGCGGCGAGACTGAGGATCGCCAAATAATGGAATCAAACCAGAACGTCGCGGAAGACCAGAAAAGGCAGCCCAAAACATCTGTTTAATCTATTTTCCACGGGTTGGAACCATTTGGACTTGATGGCCCTCTTCTTCGTGCTCCCAAAGCTGGTCCTTTGGACGGGTAAATGTCCATTTTCGACGCTGACCGATACCACGTTCAATAGTACACTCATCAGACCAATAAACTACTGTAGCAACTACATTCTATGCCATCATGCACTATAAGAATTCGCTCTCTTACTTCAATTACTATCCTCTAAAATCAATTTGATGCCTCTCATATTATATACAGCCTGTTGTTATACCTTACAGGAACGGATAGTATGACCGATTTCCCCACAATTTGAGCACTTTGATGGCGCTTTCTTCTTGATAATCCTTTGGTCAGATGATTTATTACTTTGATATGATGTATCATATTGGTTTGATCTTCTTGGTGTCGGTGGTCTTAGTAATAAAGGATCAAGTATTGGCAGATACTCTGATTGCTTATTACTAAGGCCCGTCCTCCAAAATTGATGAATATCGCTTAGTGGAATTGGTTGGTGGTTCATCAATAAGGGAGCAATTCTATAGGCATATGGAAGACCCATTGTCCTAGTGAATATATTAGTACAGTTAGATAGAGGTGCTTCGGGGGTTGCTCTCTTAGCTATAGAAGCTTGCTCGGAGATTAAACGCAACGAATATCGTGAGGTTCTCTTTCTAATATTTAAATAGAGAAAGTGTGAGTAGAAATTAAGCGTCTTAATCTGATCTTTAGTAAGATCAGATAAAAGGGCGTAGTGCTGAGCTTGTATAGCGTTTGTAATTCGCTCAGAAACAAAGAGCATATCACCCGTTGATGCCCCGATATACTTTTTTAGAAAAGCATAAGAGCCTTCTACTCGTAAGGTCGCCCAATTACCAAAATGAAGGTATTGTCCTATCTAAGCCCTAATAAATATCTCTTTATAGGTTAGCCAAGTTTGTTTCACATATCGAAGAGCAGCCGGAGTAAGACTAAATCTAGTCTCAAACTTAGCTAGTTGATCCTTATATTCAACTATAGTAGTTGAATTAATAAGTTCTTTCTAAGATTGTATAAAAGCCTCGAACTCCTTATTTAAAGAGAAATATTGCTTTGTCTTTGTAAGCACATTCTTATTAATATACCAAACGTATAGTAAATGTGGGCTTTTAGGACAAATAGACCTAATTGCGCCTACKAAAGTAAGATCTCTATCAGTATAAAGAACTAGGTGAAAGGGTAAGGGGTTRAGCCATAAAAAAAAGGTCTGTAGAGTCCATTTATAGCTTTCTTCCTACTTATTTTATATAAAGTAGAAAGCAATACTATAGGATGAATTCGACGGCGAGAGACCGATAATATGTAAAAGAGGCATCTTATATCGATTCGTCTTATAGGTATAGTCTAATAAGAAGACCCTATTATATTAATTAGTATATCTAATTGATTTAGAGTGAGCAAACATAAAGAAAAGGATATAGCCTTCGGCATCCTACTTAAATATATATCTCCAACTATTATTTTGAAGTGTCTCCCTAAGGAATTCAAGCGGTATATAATTGCCGAGTTTCTTTCGTCTTAATTCGTCGCGAATATTATAGAGATCAGACGGTTTAATTAAGGTAGTAGGCTGCTCCGCTCGTAGGAGGCTAATAATCTGTCGTGGCTTTAATCCGATTTCTGATAGATAATTAATAGTATTGTTTTGATCTCCGGTTAATTGCCGACGCCGCGCTAGAGAATGCCCTATCATATTATCATCGGGTTGATGGTTATAGGTAGGATTTCTAACCTGAATTTGCCACCGATTATTAGCAAGCTTTTTCCTATAGAGACGAAAGGGACAGCCGATTCGCTTCGTGCTAGTTTTCCAGCGTTTTGCCCCATCTAGAGCATCAATTCTATCATGATAGATACCCCCTCTATCACAACTAAGGGTGATATTCCTATGTGGATTAGATGATATAGTAGTAATGGCATACCCATAAGATAAGGCATGTTGTTGTATGCAAGTAAGCAGCTGCTCCCTGGTTTCAAAGACTTGCTCATTTGGTGGCTCCATAGTGAGATGAAGGTTAGATTAGATGAAGAGTGCAGAGAAATTGAAGGTAGTAAGAGAGCGAATTCTTATAGTGCATGATGGCATAGAATGTAGTTGCTACAGTAGTTAGTAATGTAGTTGCTGCGGTAATGTATGGTAACGATGTCAGGCAAAATTGATTATATAATACGGGTATTACATAATTTGTTGTGCCAGTAGAGAAAGCTGTTGTGTCCCTAGTGATTCCCCGCATATGGTGCGGGGAATCTCTACAGGCACCACACCGTTTCTCTGTCGGCACCACATATTATGTAATCCCAGTATCACATAATCAAATACGACCGAATTAATTACCATACATTACCGCGGCAACTGCATTATTGACTACTGTCGGAACGTGGTCATTACAGTACGGACTAGTACGGGCATAGCCAATTGAGTACTTGAGAGTGTTATTTTTATACTATAGAAAGTGCAGAATAAATAGGGGATGAGCTTAGTAAGGTCGTTGAGAGCCTTAGAATCATCAGGCAGATGGGGGTGCTGAATATTCCTTGGGCGCACTAGTAAAATTGCGACCCTCTTTTGTTGACATTATGCATTCTGGGCGGCTTTGGACACTTTGGGCAGTCCATGAGCGGACACCTATCGCCCAGTCCAAAGTGGGTCCGATCCACGTCCGCGGACTCGGACGCCATGAGAATATCCATGGACAGGTTTTGGCGAGGTATAGTCTTGGCTCGGTTATGAACCTTTGATCTTCGAGAATGCAAATGAAAGGCCGATTCAGAGATCATAATTTGGTTCAACGCGTTTGAGCTATACGAATTTCTCCACTTGCTTTCGCGTCGCTGATTTGCAGGGGTTTTGCTTATCGGGTTGACAGCGTGTCTTGGCAGTCAATACTCATCATAAGGTCATGATTGTTTTGTTGACCCCTTGTACCCTGCAGCTCCGATTGAAGTCTGCTCAATTTTTCAACGGCTTGGTGGACGACTTAATTCCTGGGAGACACGGAAGACACTTCTAAACTTCTAAGGGGATATGATGTATATTGAAGACAGTTCCACATTTTAAAATACAATTAGGAATTAGAACTCAATCAAATGGCTATTACAGGAATATGTCTACAGGTGTAACTTGATACAATTGGTGACAGCAAGCTCTACCGAACTTGATGCACAATACAGTGTCCCCAATTTTGACCCATTGTATTTTTTTGAGGCCTACAAATGCCCTCAATTTCATTTTGTTCAAATCTAAACTAGTACAATTGTAACTGTCATCACCCTAACTGATATATGAAACCTCTCGAGAACCGTCGCCAAGATGTATTACGAGTAGAATAGTACTCATATCCAACTTTCCCGGGTAGAATATGTTGGTACTTATAATCACTGTTAACGAATCATAAAGAATAGAATAACACATTGAGTTTAAGTACCTAAAGAAGGACAGGTCTAAACTTCAATAGTACTTTGAGGCCTAAAATACTAAAGAAAGTAGACAAAGAAAGGTACACATAACAAGTAAACAAAGAAGGTAGAGTTTTGCGGGTGATGAAGTAGAAAAATTATCCTGCTGTCGTCTCTCCGTATTAGCAATGCTAGCTAGGTTGGTGGAATCCCTTACAGGCTTGGTCACAGGGCAGATGGTGAGGTGACAACATAGCTTCCGTAGCAGCCGATTGTTTAGCAGCAAGGGTCACAGTGCGCCAAGCTACAGTAACTTTTGGTTAGAGATACTAATTACTATCATGAGGCGAGGGTCATGTAAAGACGAACCAAACAGCACAAGAGGCGCCAATACCGCCTCCAGTGTCGCAGTAAACACAGTACTGGTCCCTGTCATGGCAATTGTCGCAGCTATCATAATTGCAACCTCGCGCTTCGAGGCCGGTATCTCGCTGACTCATAGCGAGGGCGTGGACTACAGAGGCAGTCGAGAAAACGACAACGAGGATCTTAGAGAATCTCATAGTGGGAATGTTATATAAAGGTGAATGTAAATATAGAGAAGAAGAATTTGGTATAGAGAGGAAGTTGTAGTAGAAGATAGTGGGCTTTTCTCTGTTTATATGCCTTTTCCATCGTCCTAGAACTCACAAAGATACACATACGCCTATCAACTTAGATAGGGCTCCGAAAGGAATAAATGAATGCGAATATAGGGCATATTCATATTCGCACTCCGCGAATATGAATAAATGAATCTTATATTCGCGCGAATAAAGGCATTATTCATATTCGCATTCATATTATTCATATTGTTGAAGTATCGCGGTGGTCAAAGCTTATGGCGGGACTAGCGATGGACATTTAAATAGATGGGTTTCCCATTTTTGATAGTAACCTCAACAAGAATATTACAACTACCTATCTCAACAGGTTATGAGCCCGGGTGGCTTTACCTCTGGGCACGCCGGCATTTAAATACAAACATCCTTTGCCTGCCATTACAGCTAAGCTTCTCTATCAGAAACTAACTCCATGAACTTCAGAAACTGATCATATATGCTCAGTAATTTGATGAACAATATGAAGTCCTATTGCTCAAACCCTCTCGGAGCAATAACGCGTATGGAATTTCCTTCACCAAAGAATTACAGACATCATGCCATCACTGCTACTGTTACACTGCCACTGGCACGGAGTATCGCAGAGTTGCCCCCATAGCCGGGACATGTCACCGTTTGCAGCAAGCTTCAAACGTTTCTCTGCCAAATGACCATAGGCATTACACCATTATTGCTACGGTTACACTATCGCACTGGCACGGTGTACCTCCGAGTTGTATCTACAGCTGGGACATGTCACCAATTTCAGCAAACTCAGAAACTATCTTCTTGGGGCCACTAGCCACAAGGCCACCTCAATGTTGGAATAGAAATGCGAGGAACACTACAAAAGAGACACTCGTGGACGGACGAAGCGCTGAACATTCTCTCGTACCTCCGACACACTCGCCACTGGCGTTTCAAACAAATCCAAACTTCATACTTCCCATCACTTTCTCCGAGCGCACTCTTGGGAGCTTACTGGCGCTTGTCTACTGAAGACCGCATACGCCGAGCATCGAGAACAACCATCCCAATCACCGCTCCTCGCAACACGGTGAAAGATTTCCCCAGTGCCCCCAAGGCTCAACCCGCGTGTTCCAGTATCGAGCAGGGGACAAGTCGCTCTAGTTGCCCCGCCTCTGGCACTCTCACTCGGTCAGAAAACAACATTGATGCTTTGACCTTGACCCCACCAAGCCCTGCGGGTGGATGCGAGCCATTTATTTCCAATAACAGCGTTTCGAGTCGTTACGAACTTCGGCCAAACAGACCCTCAACCTTCCCTCCAAGGAAGCCGCAATATCTAGTTGACCGACGCCGTTTCCCACACTTCTTTAGATCTTATAAGTACTCTCTCGATCTACAAGGGCTCTCAGACAGCGACTATACTCCTCCATCTCGGATGCCTACGCCAAGTTCATCAGATCGAAGCGTTTCCATCGTCTCAAGTCTTCCCAGTGCCGCGTCAAGCCTTGAACTCTTCGGCTTGGAGGTGCGCTCTCTTCAGTCATCAGATCGTGAATCGGCTTCCTCTGATCGGCCCAACGACGTATCTAGCCCCGAATTCTTCAGCTCTGAGGAGCATCCATTGCCAACATGACTGAAATCACAAAATTCGAGCAATTTGGAATCAATACGTTCTATAACGGAATTCCAACATTAGATAATGCCAGCGACTGGTTTAGGTGGAACCAGAAGGTCAATGAGTTCATTCGGATATCTGCCGTTGCCGACGATGGAGCGACTCCACCGATAGAAGAAGAAGAAGCACGGCAATGGATTCACCGCCAAAAGTTCTATTCTGCGATGATCACGGCAAAGCTGACACACAATGCGGCGCAAAGGATCGATGCCTTTGAGATTTCTCGAGTTCAAGTACTGCTTAAGGCAGTCAAGGACAACTTCAAACCAGAAGGCTCTGGCACGTATGTTAGCCTCCAACGGCGATACATGGCCCTTACAAGAGACAAGTGTGGAAGCACTCAAGCCCTCGGGGCAGATATCAGGAAGATCCATGCTGAAAAGCTCCTCCTTGACCCTGATTGCGTAACCTCCGAAATTGAGCGAACATTTTTCTTCGTGCATGCACTCGGTTCTGAGTACGAGAGCTTCCGCGACCATATCTTCCGACAAATGGACCTTGTCAATGAAAGGGACGCAAACGGGAATGTCACGAAAGCGGCGCCCACGTTCGACTATATCGAGAATAAGGCAATCGAAGAAGAACATAGGAAGGGGCAGTTGGGCAAACAAACAACGGAGGCGCAAGCACTTCCTGCTCTTGCCCTAGTTCGTGGGCCAGGTGACAAGAAGCTTATCCCGTCATCGGACGGGACTACTTGTCGAATCGAGATCGATAACGTCCCATATTGCTCCTTCTGCCGAAAACCTTATCATGTGGACTCCGAGTGCTTCATCAAGAATCCGAGGCTGAAGGTCCAGAAGAAAGGCGGAAATAGTCAGAAGCTAAAGCCTGGCGGAATGCACACGGGTGCGCGCAAACAGTTGAAGAGACGGCCCTCCACGGATGACGAAGAAGACGATACGAGCGGCCCAAAGGATCCGGATAAACCTACTTTCATGGCGACGAAAGTCTCCGAAGAGGATGTCAACAAAGCATTTCGAAACGAGGTCGAAGACAACTTCGCCCTGTTCGGCCATCTTCCGACAATGATGGCGATGAAGGCGCTTTCTATCCGCAATGCGTGGATTGTTGATAGTGGATGTGCTCAGCACGTCTGCAATAGCGCCTCGAGCTTTGTACAAATGGCTAAGTATCATGGCCCCTCACTAAGAGGCGTTGACACCTCAACCGCTCCCTCGGGAGTGGGAACAGTGAATATCCTGTGCAATGTGCGCGGCAGAAGAAAATGGCTTGTCCTTGATAAGGTTCTCTATGTTCCATCTGCACACGCAAATCTCATATCGGTGCTCCAGCTTCTCAAACGAGGAGCAAAGGTCGAATTCTCAAGCCGGTGTGCTATCATTCGCAACAAGTCAAACGGAAAGAACCTATACACTGCCAGCGAATATCACGGAGTCTATGCACTCGACCTGTGGGCAAGCCTGACTTTTCCCTCTTACCATGTTAGCCCGCAAATGACTCTGTGGCACAATCGGCTTGCTCATATGAGTGATGCAAATCTTCGGCGACTCAAAAAGCAGGCTCACGGTGTTCGGGATTTGGAGCCACGTCATCCATGCAATTCGTGTCTGCAGGGGCGAATGATCGAAAAACCCCACCGCAGATCAGGAAGTAGCAGGAGAGGAGAATACGCAATGGAGCTGCTCCATATGGACGTCGCAGGGCCATTTGACGAGGGCCTTGACGGCAGTCGTTACTGGCTTACCATCGTTGACGACTTCACGGGCTGGATCGAGATCATCCCTATACCACGAAGACAAGAGTTCGTCATAGAATCACTACGATTCTTCCTCGACCACAGTGAGCGCCCTGAACGAAAATGCAGACGAATACGTCTCGACCGGATATCTGAACAAGTGGGAGACGAGATGAAGTTCATGTTGTTCTCACGCGCAATCCAAGCGGAGGTGACAGGAGTGGATCAACACCAGCAGAATGGGGTTGCCGAAAGAGCCCACAAGACAATTTATGATCGGGTTAGGCCTACCCTAGCACATGCGAGGTTGCCGTCCAAATTCTGGCCGGAAATCGCTCGAACCGCAGCTTTCCTCTCCAACCGGTCGCCGTCATCAAAACTCACGATGACTCCGTACCAAGCGTGGTATGGTCACAAACCTGACCTATCACGACTGAGAGTAATCGGATCAAAAGGGGAATACTTGATCCCACCAAAGCAAAGAAAGAAGCTCACGGATCCGCGAACAAGGCCTTGCATTCTATTAGGTTATGAAGGAAATGCCAACTACCGCATCCTTCTGGGAGACGGAAGAATTGTTGGGACTCCAAACGCTGAGTTTCACGAAGTCCTGACAGCCCCCTCCACACAGACTATAGAAGATGTGGGAGCCAGACGAGACGGCTTACCTGAGGCAACGGCTGCTGCCGCAGGGGGGAGCGAGACGGTGGGACTAATAAATCAACCGTCGGTAGGTATACGGCAAGCATCCGTGCCTGCTTCGGGGCACCGATTGTCGATGGATCCCCCGGAGCGGCCCCTACCTAAGCCGAGAAACGATATCTCGCACATATTGCCTCGGAGTGACGATAACTCGCGAGTGCTTGCCCAGCCGAGTAACAAAGGCTCGCAGATCCAAGCGTCGTCTCAATCGAGTGACGATGACTCGCAGCCAGCTGTTGCTGTACAGGGAGACAGGACCTTGTCGTCCACACGGAGTGACGATACCCTCGGACCTCTATCACCTGCTTATCAGGATTCTGTCCTTGGGACTGACTTACCGTCCGGTGGCGACCAGCAACAAGGCGACGCTCAGCAAGGGCTAAATTTAGGAGAATGGCAACGATATCCAGAACTCCAACTTGACCGCCCAGTACATGAGGTGCAGCAAGGAGCACTAGATCACCACCCTGAACTCAGAATCCGCGCTCCACAAGCCTTGTTAGGCACGTCTGATGAGAGCGAAGAAGCGCTTGCACTAATAGATATACCCGAAGAGAACGTCATCTCAACATTCTTGACGGTAGCTGCAGGGGAAACAGAACCCTTCGAGCCAAAGAACCTGCATCAGGCGAAGAATGACACAAGCTGGCTTGAATGGGAAAGAGCAATGCTTGAAGAAGTGGACTCACTCAAGCAAAACAAAACGTGGGAGATTGTTGATCCCCCGAAAGACCGGCGAGTTCTCAGTGGAAAATGGGTGTTCAAACTCAAACGAGGACCTCATGGCGAAGTACTCCGCCATAAGAGCAGATGGGTGGTGAGAGGCTTCACGCAAGAAGATGGTATTGACTATGATGAAACCTTTGCCTCGGTTGTCAAGCCAATGAGCTACAAAGCCCTCTTCGCAATCGGAGCGGCCCTGGACCTGGAAATCGAGCAAATGGACGTCAAAACCGCATTCTTGTACGGACACATAGACCACGAGATCTACGTCGAACAGCCCCATCACATGACGGACGGTACCCCAAGGGTCTGCAAGCTTCGAAAGGCTCTCTATGGGTTAAAGCAGGCTCCTCGCATCCGGTACCAGACCCTCACGAACTTCCTACGCAATCTTGGCTTCGAGCCAATCACCGCCGATCTTGGTATCTTCGTTCGGAGCAATATGTACATCGCGGTGTATGTTGATGATCTCCTGATCGTCGGTCCGAGTATTGCAGAGATCAAGAAGATCAAGCGGAGCCTAAGGAACCGTTTTCAGATGACAGACCTGGGCCCATGCAGCTACTACCTTGGGATATCCATCCAGCGAGACCGCCAAAACAGGAAACTGTCCCTAAGTCAAGAAGCATACATTGACAAGGTTGCTCATCAATTTGATATTGGCAACTGCGCTCCCATCGGTACGCCGATAGAAACCTCACCGCTTCCAGAGAACAGTCCAGACTATACGTGCCCTCCAGATCAGAGGACCTCTTACCAACGCATGGTCGGATCTCTGATGTACATTAGGCTTGGAACCAGGGGGGACATCGCGCACGCAGTCTCTGTGGCGAGTAGATCTCTGGCAAATCCTGGGCCCCAGCACATGAAACTCGCTCAACGTATCCTGCGGTACCTCAAAGGAACAAAGAGCCTCAGACTCGCGTACAAAGGTCAGCCTCAGAAACTGAAAGGCTTCACAGATGCAGATTGCGGAGGATGTCGTGACACGAGACGGTCAACAGCTGGGTATCTCTTCAACATTGGAAGCGGAGCAATCAGTTGGCAATCAAAACGCCAGGGCGTCGTTGCCCTCTCAACCTGCGAAGCCGAGTTTCTAGGGCAGACACAAGCCACCAAGGAAGCAATCTGGCTGAGAAGGCTTCTCAACGAATTGAATATGAACCAAGGAATAAATGCCACGATCATCTGCGGGGATAACCAAGGAGCCATTGCTCTCTCCTCGAACCCACAATACCACTCCCGCACAAAACATATGGAGATTCAACGCAAGTGGCAGGGAGAAGTCCAGGACAACGGAATAGCCAAGCTGAAGTACATCCCAACCACAGAACAAATCGCTGATGGGTTCACCAAACCCCTTGCTCGTGAAAGATTTGAGTGGTTTCGGAGAGGGCTTGGCATCGAGTGATTGCGACACACTATTTGTATTGAGCAAGATCAAGGCGCAGGGCATCCTTTCCTTCCTTTCTTCACAAATGAAGTTTTTGGAGGTTTTAATGGAGCCCATCGCAAGCGCGATCATATGGTCGCTGACACCATTGGTAATGGGTTGCCATCGAGTGGGAGTGTTGAAGTATCGCGGTGGTCAAAGCTTATGGCGGGACTAGCGATGGACATTTAAATAGATGGGTTTCCCATTTTTGATAGTAACCTCAACAAGAATATTACAACTACCTATCTCAACACATATCATGCATTTTGCGCGCATTAATTGTTCCTCCGTTTCCCCGGTTTTTGTATTACGGAAATACACGTTTCCACTACTGAGCTTCTGTTTCAGATGCCACGTCGGCCTCGGCCAAGCAGAAGTAGGAAAGATCTCCTATGCAAATCATGTTCTTGAGGCGTATATCCTAAATTGTAGGGCTCAGTAAGCTCTACGCATTCTTTGCGAATTATTTAAGCGATTTCTTACCGGTAAGTGTCTAATTTTAGTGACAGGAAAGGTTGCTACAGAAAGTCGAGCGAAATTATATATATCTAC